>VWPW01031447.1:308016-350879 GCA_013389825.1 Crypturellus undulatus
CCCCCGAGCCGGGCCGGGCCGAGGCGGGGGGAAGAGGGCAGGGAGGGGCTGGGGAAGCCCCCCCGGACGCCCACGCGGCGCGGGGCCGCTGCCAGCGCGGCGGGAGCCCCGCGGCGGCCGGGCCGGGCAGAATTGCAGCTGCTCCCTCCTCTACGCAATCCTACGTGATCGCGGTGTGGATGAGAGGCACCGCGCACGCAGAGCGGCCACTGCGGCTCCGCGCCCGGCGGCCGCAGCCTCGGCCGTGTCGCAGGTGCCCGCGGAGGGCCTGGAACGGCGCCGCTGTCCGCACCGGGCACCTCGCTCGGCCGCGCTGGCTGCGGAGCGGGGACAGCGGCTCCGCCCGGGCTGCAGCCTCCGCGGGGCAGCGCGGAGCCGCACGCGAGGCGCGGGGACTCCCGCGCGGGCTCGTGCACCAGAGCCCCCCGGCGCAGAGCAGACAGCGCTGCGCAGAGGGACCCGCGCGAGCTCGGCGGGATCTCCCCTATCCCCGGCTGCAAAACGGCGCCGAGAGACAGTTCAGCTCTAGGAGCGTGGCTCGGCTTATCCACATAAGCAGCTGCTGCTTCTAGGGCAGCACAAGGATGGTATTTTCCAGATTTCGGCTTCACATACGCTAATAAGCACGCGTGCAGAACGGGAAGAGATGTGTCAAGGTGCTCCAGGGAGCGGGCTGCAGGCTGAGACAGGGAATCTCAGGTGGGAAGAGGAGATGATACCGGAGGTTCCTGTTAGCCCCAGACAAAAGCAAGGTTGGACTGAATGCAGTCCTGAGGGTGTCCATCATGAGGACATCTTATATCCAGTGGTAGTGACCTCAGGGAATTCGCAACTTCAGCAAAATAATCTGCCTCACTCCCTGGTGGCAAGACCTTTCCCTCAACCAAAATATTTTAGCTTTAAACCCATATAATGCCTATACATATAAAACAACTAAAATACCCACCTATTATGACCATGCAGATTAGCTAAAGTCTGGCATTACTCCCTGATTTGCACTCTTAATTCCATGCATGCCAAAATGAGGTGGGATCAGGTTTGACAGGAGAGCAGGGGAGAAAGATATTCAAATCATTTGAGAGAGACAAATGTTTGGCTGTTGATCTGTTTTTAACTGCTGCCAACTTTTCTGAGCAGATTTAAGTGTCCCAATCAATACAGATTTTTCTTCCCTTTCCTGTAACTAAAATGCTTCATATTATAATTTTCTCTGCCGGATTATTTCACTTGACTTCAAAGAATGTTGCAGTACAAGGTACTAGTATGGCCTAAAGAAAGCTGTTTGTAATCAGAAAATAGTTGCCTGAATTGCCAGTGAATGATCCAAAGCTTCATCTTCAAAGGATGTGAGCAAATCTGATATCTGCCCAAGAAAGAAGTTTTCCATCTCTATATCAAGATATTTCCTGCCTGTAGCCTTCAAATCTCTGTTAAAAGAATGCTGTTTTATCCCCCCCTATTTTAGATAAGCTCCACATATTTTGGCATGTGATGCCTTTGTTTTCTTGCGTAGCTGCAAACTAGAAGCAGCAGCTCTGCACTTAGAAATGATCCTAATCAGTGATAAAGTTGCTAACAGGTTTTTCTGGTGATTTATCAAAAGACTCAGAACACCTCAGAGAAGTGGTTCTCCCAAGTCTCTGCCTCTGCAGCAATGAAATCAAATTAAAGCAGGGCTTAGAAAACTGAGTGTAACTCTGCATTTGCTAACCCACAGGTCTGTGCCTCTATTTATATATGGCCAACTAGTCCATGGGATTTGGTTTGGAAAAAGGGCACAGAGCCACCAGCTCCCATGACCCTGCAGTCACTCGCACCTGCTCCATACCCGGGTGGATCGTACTGCCCAAAAACCAAATTTACAGGATAAACCATGCATTCAATAAGACCCTGCACGCCCATAACAGGTTTTAGCAAAGCTACAGCTTAACGACCCCTACCTAAGCTAATTTAAGACCAGTCTGGCCATTCTCCTGCACTGTCATTCTTGCAGGTGGAATGAGCTATCTTATATGGATTGCCAGGAGCAGCAGAAAAGCCTTCGTGTCCTCCAGTTTCTGCCAGCAGAGGAATATTTCTCAACTTTCATTTGTGTAAATAGGGCTGAGAACGTCGCCGTTTTCACCCCTATCAGCCGCTCCTCTCTAAGCGAGGTACAGCACATGCTTCTCCATATGAAGAAGCCTCTCCTGAATTGAGGGGCTGAGTTCCTTCCCGCCTCCACCGTATTTTTTTTTTTTTTTAAACAAAATTGGCCCAATGTGACCTTTCCTTTTTTCTTCCTTAAGGCACATATTTAGTTATTCTCCCCTCCTCTTTTTTTCCCAGAGCTCCCTCTTCATCTCTTCATTCTGGAAATCTGCATGGTACACACTTTGAAGAGGGAAGGAGAGAACAGCAACTGATTCATAAAATGAGCCAGAAAGATGGTTTTGATCATTCTGGAGAGAGATTCCAGCACTCCCGCTGCAGCTTGTGGAAAAAAAAAGGTCCTCGCATGAGCAGGCAGAGAAGGTCGGGTCCCCCATGGCCGCTGCAGAGTCAGCCTCACAGGGCTCACTGAATACCAGTTACTCCCCTACACATTAGGCTCTTGATACAGAGAGAGGCCAATATAAACATTTCAAGAGGGTGTCATTTATGAGGTTTTGTTCATTTGATAAATAAGCTCTTCTGTTCTCAATTGCTGAGATTTAAAATTAAGGCCTGGCTGAATTTTAGGGCTTTGGTGGCTTGAACAGAACAGAGATCTAGCACTGCATTCCCTCACCTTCCTAAACAGAACAATCTATCTAGGTCAAAACGGAGGTTATTGGCACCTTTCCTTAGTGAAGTGCAATAATTCCCGCAGGGTAGCTAACAGAATATCCTGTTTATTTTTCATAGAGGCTTCAGAAGCCATAGGCTACGTTCCGTAGATTCAGTCATTAGGCATATCTCTATTTTACTAAATCTGTACACACCGAGCCAACGACAGACAGAAGTGTATGCTTTTTTTCATACCTGCATAGCTACTAAAACTGAATGCACAAAAGTTAAGGAAGCGATTAAATTTCTAATACCGCTTTAAAAACATTTAGGCACATTTCTGTAGCTGAATAGGGAAAAGAAAAACACCCATCTCTGTCCAATAATTATGAATGGCCTAATTTACCATCTTATAGCAGCATAGCAACAAATCTCTTCCAATAGGAAGGCACCGCTGAGTTTGAAAGTCTGCATTCAGCCTCCTCTAAAGAATTGTATCTAATTTCCGCACTGCAAATTACATCTAAAATATGTGTATTGTCAGGTCTGCTTATTAAGCAGAATTAAGCCCGTATCCATGTTTTATTAACTTTATTCTTTACAAGGTAGCCCCTTGTTGCATGTCTAGCATAATTAAAATTCAGGCATCTTTGGCATTCCCCAGTCTCTTTGCGTGGGTGGACTTCTTAAAAAAACATGTCTGTGTAACCTGATAAAGAAAAGACCTTACAGTATTTCACTTGTTTTATGTGCAAGGTAATTCTGTTTACAATGCATGGCTTTATATCTACGTTTGGCTGCCTATTAAGAATTCACATGGACACTTAAAAATCTGCTGTTCTGGGAGAGAGATCTGGCCCTAAAACATCATCAGAGTAGAAAACTGGCTGGCTTTCTGGTCCTTTCTCGCACAGCTGAGCTCTGAGCTGACTAGGCCCTTTTAATAAATACAGAAGAGCCTGCATCATCTGATTGCTATATTAAAATAATTTATTTAATGGGCCCCTCACCCCCTTTCTGGCTTCAAAGATTCAATTAAAACAAAATTTGCAGCTCATCACTGGAGTATTCATTACTCCACTCAGTGTCTTTAAAAACAAGCCAAGCCTAGGGAAGACTCAGGGCAGAAGCCGGGCTTGTTTGTGCCTTCAGGCATGTGGCAGGTAAGCAGCTACACAGTTTGCAGTAGGAAAGTACTGCTAGAAGAGGAGGACCACAAGCAGCATCGGCACAATAAAACCAACAGAAACCCAGAAGAACAAATGAATTCGACTAAGTCTTTATATGTACATATATATGCATATTTTTCTGTTTAAGAGAAGGTTTTTGTGTAATAACAGAAGCTTTTAGTTGTCCTTGATTACTTGTTACCTATATCAAGCAGAGGCAGGAGGACACAAATGTGTTTATTCTCTGAAGGCAATCACGTCTGTCTAGGGATAAAAATGTCAGTATGAATCTCCTCAAGAACCTCCCACATGGCTGACTGTACCTGGGCTCCTAGTTCTGGAAGCACCTGTTGCAAAGCTGTGTCTGACTTTTGTAGACCATTCGCAGCTCCCAAGTTCTACCCAATGTGACAAGCAGACTTCTGATATTCAGAGATTGGGGGTACAGGAAAACTGCCATTTCTTACTGCTGTCTTTTCCTTTTCCAGTAAAATAAACATAATACTTATTTTTCTACATCAGAAAATGCCTCTAAATTAAACAGGGACCATGCTTCAAAAAGCATATTGACCTGAGAGTTGATCCCTGATCCTGTATGTAATATATGCTGTATTAACAGCATCTATGAAAAAAGGCAAAAAGACCACATCTTATGTGCTTTTAATGCAGAACAAGGGATTGAGACTGAGATAGGTGAAACAGTCAACACAGAACAAACCTATTTGTGAGCCTGAGCATGAACATGCACACCACGTTCCCTTCCATCTGAAGCTTGTCCTCTCTCTTCCAGAGAGCAGAGGAGAACGAGAAGGTCTATCAGGAGGGCAACTGACTTGCTCTTTCTTTGCTCAGAGACACCATGCTAAATTCCTTCCTAAAACACACAGGTGTAAAATCTGAGGAGCCACATCATTAGTTACCATAGATATCTATAGGTTGGGAAAGGCACTTTTGTTCCACTTGTCCTTCAACTCAAGAAAAGAAAGGATTTGTGTATTTTACACACACATGCACAGAGTCAGGCCAAGAGGGCATGCTTAGCTGTACCAGCAGCAGAGCTCACATTAACAGAGCTGCTGTGGATGTGTGCTGGGCTACTCCCCCAAACTGAGACTCTCTAGGAGGGGAATTAGGAGCCTTGCTGCTTGCCGTGCAGACCCGAGTTCTGGGAGACATTCAATAAATTAAGACATTCAATAAATAAATTAAGCCTTAGGACGGTAGCATTTGCATGAACAAGACAAAACCAACAACCTTCCCCTCCCTAGGACAGATCAGTTCTCCCTGTCTCTCTTTCTGCATCCTATATGGCCAATAATCTGCAGCACATTCTGGCCTATACGCTCAATAACATGGTAAGTGCTCAGTACCCAAGGGCATGAATTTGGTTGCATCTGGCTTTTCATCTCGCTTGCTTGAAGGTGATCTAGTTGGGATGGAGAGGGGTGTGCGGTATTCAGTGCAATTTCAAACAAACCCCAGGGCTCTGGAGATCTAAGAGGCTGTGAGTCTTCCCTCCTCTGTCTGTGAAAGAAAGCTGCTCCTACTGTGAACCCTCCTCATACTGTAGATATACAGCCAGACACTGGTTCCAACCAAAACCATTTTCAAGTGTATAGGGAAAAGCCTTTTAATTTAAAGTTTACATCAAGTTGACTTTGCTGAAAGTCAAATGGATCCTTCCTGATTAGATCTCAGCTGAGGCAAAACAGTCCGATTACATGATTAAGAATGATAGAAAAGAAAGGAGGGAGAATAAAACCCCTATCATGCTCCTCCAGGAGGACTGTAGGACCTTCTGTTCCCCAGCAAGTGATGCCAACTAAGGCACAGGTATAACCCAAGCAGGAGAGGAAGAGAGAGACTGTCAAAGTAATATAACATATTACCTCTTGTTCCCACCCATAAATCTCTGCACATTATGGATTCTGCCAGACCTAAAGAAGCTTTGGAAAATTCCCTGACCCCAAATTTGTCCCTTCTCTCTTCATACAGTCTCCAAACCTATAAGGAACCCAGAACTTCCAGCCCTAGCCAAGCTGCATCTCAAACCCCACAAGGCTGGAGGGCAATGCTTCAAAGGGGCAGCCTATTGCTCTGTCACTCAAAGTCTCCTCATGGTTCAGGGAGCTTGTGGGAATTGCCATGACTCTGGAGAGAGGGGGAGAGAGAGAAGAAAGAAAGAAAAAAAAAAAAAAAGGAAGGAGAGAAAAGAAAAAAAAAAAAAAAGAAAAAAAAAAAAAAACACACACTCATACAAGCCACTCTCATCCAGCTTGGCAGAACAGGAGTGCTAGGACATTAATCCTGCCCTCAGGATGGCTCTGAAGTTGCACACATCCAGACTGCCTCTCATTTTTATTTATTCAAACTTGCTTACTTCTCCCACATGCTGCCAGAACATACTCAACACTAAATGTAACCAACAGATTACAGGTGTCATACAGTTAGGACAAGTTTTGGAGACTCCCTCATTTCCCATTGACATTAAGCACCAGGTAAGAAGGAACTGGATGATTAGATCATTTCCCCCACATAGGTCTGCCCCCAAACATACCTCTCTCTCTTTGTATTGTCAAATTCTTTCTCTTTCAGTCATAAACTTTTCCATTTCCCCAGTAAAATCAAACCCAGGATTCTCTCTCCAGTCAGTTTCACTAATGGTTATTGTAATTCAGATATCAACAAAGATCTCAGTGGCCTGGAAGCACATCTAAGTTTGCCAAGGATTTAAAGGCTAATGGAATATTAATTAATGATTGCAGCAGGTCTGATGAAGATACTAAACTGAACTGACTGGGAAACTGCATACGGACAAACAAATTTAATTTTAATGCAGTCAGCAATAAGATCAAACATCCGGGGCAAAAATATTAATTTAAATCTGGGCACTGTTTTCTGGAAAGCAATAGCCCTGTCTAGGACTTGAGAGTCATGATAGATCTATGACTGAACAGGAGCTTTCTCCACAAGTCTCCAGCTAAGTCACCATCACGTATATGAGCAGTGTTAATGTGGAGAAGAAACAGAGATGCTCCATTACATTAGGTACTGTTGCAAACACTATTATCGCAAAACACTCAAAATCCAGCTGACATACTTCAGAAGGTACATAGACAAATAAGGGATCAGAAAATAGCTGCAAAAAGGCCTAAGGTTGACAAAGAATATCTGTTTAGTAAGAGACTTGAGCTATTCAGTGTCTTTGCTGCCATAAGAAATACAGATAATGGTGTTCCAATGAGGCCACTCTGTGAAATGCTCCTGCTGCTCAGTTGTACTTTGCCTGTTAATACTGTAGCCACTTAAAGTTTGCTTTAAGTCTGGCTGGCTGCAGAAGAAAAATACCTGAGATTGTCTACATCCAAGAGAATGACAGAGGTGACTTGGTCCCAAGTGATAAATACCTTGTTTCTCAATAAGAACAATTTTGAAAGGAGGAACTCTTCAATCCAGCAAAGTCAGAATGAGATGCAAAGTCCATAAGTCAAGGCAAGGCTCATGTTTATTGTTAACAGCAATGGTAATTCATCAAGAGAATGATATGGCAAGAGTTGTGATGGATTTTCTACCATTTTACCCTAATAGTCAACATCTTTTAAAAATAGATGAGTTGATATCATAGCACAGAGGGTACCGAGGACCCTGGAGATGTCATCCTCACTGTACCAGCAGTATCTCAGTCATCACTGACAAGGTTGGTCCAGGCTCTGCTTAGGGACCTGCAGCAGTGGAAATCCCACAGGTGCCCTGGGAATGTTGCTCTGCACCAACCTCAGCTGAGAGCTCTTCCCTCTGTCTAATGCAAAGCTCACTTTTCTGGAAGTTTCTTGTCCTACTGATACTCCTATCGCAGAGAACTTTCTGGAACTGACAGACAGACATGACAGACTCACCTACTGTCATTCAATATTAAAGCTAATATGAATGTAAATCCACTTTCAAAAAAGTCTCAAGGTTTCAAAGTTAGGTTTCCTCCCTACACAGAATGAAAATGGGACCTTTTGGAGTTCACTGTGAAATATCAAAAAGCAAGCAAGCACATTGCTGCAGGAGAGCTCATGGGCCCCCCACTCTCAGGCCCAAGACTCAAATCGACAATTCTGCATTAGGCAGAATAGGTGCATGAAACTCAGTCTTCAAATCACTGTACTGCAATGTCTAGAAATAGTCAAGAAGTGACTATTTCCTTTCTCTTTCCTACATTTTTGATAGAAGGGATTTTTTTTTCCAAACGAGAAAAAAAAAAGTACCATTACAGATTGTTGGGCTGGATCTTCTCCAGGTATTTGTCTCAGCCTTGAGCCTGTATCACTAATGTGTGTGTCTCACATGAATTACATCTTTGGCCTTTTCTGCCCTCTGACTGCTGAACTCCAGAATTGCTCAAAGCAGAGTTGCAACAGCTGCTCTAACCACTTTGCCAGGCTCTTCTGGGGCTTTCCAAGAATAGCTTTTGGACATTGGCAACTGCATTTCCTTGCTTCCTTTATTCATAGCCTCTGTACAACTCCTACCCTGGACAAGGAATCCCTGGACTATATGATTTCTTCCCTTTTATCTGTTTGGTCTTGCTTTCTTGTCCTCTCAGTGTATGTGTGTTTCTTTGCAATTTCAAGTAAAGAGTTAGTGTGTCTCTGGTCTTATTACACCAACACACAAAAACCCCCAAGCCCTCTATTCAGTTAAAGGGCTACTGGAGCCCTGCTACAAATAACAAGTTATTGATTGAATTTGGTGTCCAGAGACCAGCCTTGTAAAACAGCAGAAATAGGTGGAGAGATCAATGCCTTTCTAGCACACCCGGAGAAGTCCATCATGGCCCCTGCATGCCCAAAGTCACTTCCCAAAACCTTCCCTTTGGAAGGCAGCTGGGTCTTCCAGGATGGAAGGACACGATCCCCTGAACTTCCCTCTTTACACCTCAACAAGGCTGCAAAGTTGGGAATGATCCTTTCCTCTACCATTCCCTGAAGTGCTCCCTCCTTACCACTTCCTGCAACTGTCTCTCCTGTGGCATTTGCCCCTGGTCCCACTACACTTGGAGGNGGAGAAGTCAATCATGGCCCCTGCATGCCCATCAAAGTCACTTCCCAAAACCTTCCCTTTGGAAGGCAGCTGGGTCTTCCAGGATGGAAGGACACGATCCCCTGAATTTCCCTCTTTACCCCTCAACAAGGCTGCAAAGTTGGGAAGGATCCTTTCCTCTACCATTCCCTGAAGTGCTCCCTCCTTACCACTTCCTGCAACTGTCTCTCCTGTGGCATTTGCCCCTGGTCCCACTACACTTGCAGGAGCCTGTAGGCACTGCTGGCTCATGCACCAGCTCCGTGCAACACACGAGCCCCTGCCGGGGTAACAGGAACCTCTGGCAGTGGGGCGAGCTAGGAAGGCAGCACGCAGCACTCTGGCAAACGGTGCACAAGCACTGCCAGGCGCTGGCAGCTGCACGGAAAACCACGCAAAAGCCTTCACCCTTCATCATGATTGAATGCTCCTGCTTTGGTCTGTTGGAAATGCCATCTTTAGAGATGTTAGGGGTCCACCAAACTTTCAGTCTTGTTCATTCAAGGTAGTATAAACTAGGGGGCAAATTATTTGAATTCCTTTTGGCAGAAGCTTACTCACAAGTCTAGATGTGCTTGGCATTTAGAAATTGTAGGAGTGTAGGAGGGTGGGGAGTCTAAATTAAAAGCCACTTAAGTGGGTGCTTGAGTAATTATTGGGAGGCTTCTGAAGAGACATTTTTGTCAGTAATTAAGGAGAACATGGCTTTGTGCTGGGTACAGGTGGCAATATGGCATCTGAAATCATCAGCACGCCATGCAGAGTTGACCAGCTACCCATTAACTCTACAGACACATTGACATTTTCTATCCAAAGAGCATCCTTGAGAGCTGAGAGAAAGGGAAGCAGAGAAGCTGTAATCTTAATACTTTTGCAGTTTCTGATTCTCTGCACCATGGAACAGAATGCAAAAAATTACTTTTATGAAGCCACCCCACTCCAAAGGCCTCTATTCCTCAACAGGATAGATCCTGTTGGTGCATCTAGTCTTCAGCAGCTCCACAAACTCTGAATTCTTGGCAAATCTCTCCATTCAAAGGAATAGGAACGATGTGAAAATGTGCTAAGTAGTTTCAGAATGGGAAGGGTTAGTTTATGCCTTCCATCAAGAGCTTGGTCAAGTCAGTCAACTCTCAATCCTGGCTGGTTTTCATGATCCTCACGTAGAATCTGACACCCATTTGGCTTGGCTTTTGGGATCTTCCTGTTTCTGAAAGTGTATACATGATACATCCTTCTTTTTCAGTGCTGGAGGTAGACATTTCTTAATTTCTCTAGATACTTCTGGAAACTGGTGCTTCCAATGCACCCACTCTAGCACGTCACATACTGTAAGATGTGGGATGCAAGAAGATCCCTCATACGAAAACACTGATTTGACAAAGAAATGATTAAAAAATAGAGCTACTTCTAACCCTGCAGCAACTTCATGACATACTTGGGCACTTGGGCAATTAAGCCTGAAGATCTGTAGCTACCAGGGCAGTATCTCCCTCTATTGAAGAGATAAGCAAGTCAAAAAAAAAAAAAAGCAGTAAAAGTAATATATGCAAATGCATCCTTGTGGAGGACCATATTTCACAGACACTTCATCAGCTTCAAGAACTTTTAGGTCCTTGTTATTCATCAGCAAGTCTTAACCATCACGAGCTAGAAAGAGAGGCTGAGATTTTTCAAAACAGACAGGAATGAACCGGGCTTCCAGATTTCACTGACAGTCCAAGGACTCCCCCCAAAAGCTCAACCCCTTGCAATCCAAATGATACACCCTGGAGCTGGGATGTTCATGAGATCATTGCTGCAACATTAACCAGCTTTAGCCCCTATTAAATGCACCCGATGTTTCCCTTCTACAAAACTCCCCTTAAAACAAACACACACAGCCAGTGTAAGAGGCCAGCACCAGGCACTCTTGCTAGAAAAGCCTATATGCTAATCCCAGGCTTATTATTTGCCCTTGGATAGCTCCAACAACCAATGCCATCCTATCGCTTTTCTTTCTTGACCCCTGGCACAATGCAGGGTCTGAAAAGTCTTCTTTCTGTTATTTATTTAACCATTTCACATGGATTCTGTCAGATTGACTTTGGCCCTGCTTACCAATTTCATGAAAAAAATGGAGCACTCAAGCCTTCAATCAAACAGAAAATACACCCACAATATTACACAGCTCGAATAAAAGCTTTTCTTTTTAAAACAAAGGATGTTCCATTGTGTTGCTTGACACTCTGGCACTAAAGCAATTAAGAAAGTGAAACTGGCTACAAACTAAAGCAGAATGGACATGTTTCATAGATCTTCATTGCTTAGGCAGAAAGAAATGTAAACAGGGCATAAATTACAGCAGCCAAAGGACAGATAAGCTGAAGGACAATACTGGCACAAGAGCAAACGGGTAGAAACTGGCCAAGAATAAATTCAGACCAGAAATTAGAAATGGTTTCTAGAAATAAGAGTAAGGCACCTCTAATAGGACTAGTGGGCACATCTCATCCTCTCCCTCCCCTCATACTCTCATCCTTTCCCTTTCTTCCCTTCTAAAAAGATGTTGTGACACAGCATGCAATAGCAGGAGCCACAAGATGCCTCTGGTATGGGTGCTTTCAAACGTTTTAGGAAAAGGGAAACAGTTGCTGCACACTCAATAGATTTTTAAATGAGCACTGTTGCTTTAATCTTTGATAATGCTTCTAACATAATTTACCCTAATAGTCTTACTCATTTAATTGATGAATTACAATAAACAAGAGTAATTACTGAATGCTTTTATTTAGAGGTGTCATTAAGTTAAGAGAAAGAAAATAAAATCTCCTAAAATACAAATGTTCCTATATAAGCATTGTTAGGAACGTAATGACAGAAGGGCATTGGAGTGTTTATAATGTTACTATCATTCAAACATCAGCCCAAAAGCTTATCTAATTTGAAAGCCACTCCTGCAGATCTTTGCTATTGATTGGTGCAGTCTGCAGGGACAGCGCTTCACACAAACTCATTTCAGGACAGGGACTCTGCCAGGCTGATTCTTCCTGTGTGTGGAACTCCACTGCCAGCTGGTAACCAGATCTGTCAGAAGATTTCATTTCTGCTTGTCGGGAATACCCAGTATCAGGCTGAGCTGTACTCTGCTGCACTGGGCAAGTTAGGGAGACAAAATATTCCCAAGGTGGGAAATGGCTCCCTTGGAGAGCTGGTTGAACTTAAACTCTCCCAGAAGCCTGCAGTGAATTGCACATTTTTTTCACCTCCTCATCAGCTACTTTGAAGCACTTCCTCACCAGACTTGATGCTTTTTGGAGCTAAGGGATGCGAAATGTCAGCCTTTCCACTGGTCCAGAATCAACTGCGGACTCACAGGCCTACGGCAAAACAGGGAATTCACAACATCTGTGTTAAGCATTTACCTTTGGATGTGTACCACAGGGATCTACACAGGCAAAAGGTGGACTCCGTTTGCAGATGGTTCAGCAAAGAAGCTTCAGGTGACCTACATCATCCCAAAGGGGCGCCACTGAGCAGGACTTCTAGTCTCTTAACTTAGCTGCTCCTCAGCCTAAGCAAAACTTACATTTATGCCTTTAATTTCTGCACTGAACTGTTATATTACCAGTTAATGTAGGTTAGAAATGAATTGCTACTGCATAATGTACAGCAGAACAACAAATACACATTAGCTACATATCACAAATCAGATAATTACCAGCCAAGATATTCTTGCATATGTTCAACCTCTTAAACAATGTAATAGGACCCTGTCAAAATAGAACTTACATTACAATGACATTTTTGGCTTCTAGCACTTTGGCTTTTATTGTAATAACTTCTAATTTTCTGATTTTTATCTGCTCCCCCCTCTCCTCTGCTTTTAGTGGTGCAGGAATTACAATTATGCCAGCTCTAGAGCTAGACTGTTCTTGAGCAGTGTTTCTGCCTGATCCACAAGCACAGTGCTGAAGCCTATGGGAAACAAACACCAAAACGTATCCTTAATATCAAGAGCAAGGAGACTGCAACACTACTCCCAGGTCAGCCAGGTCACTCCCAGCAGTGACCACAAATGTGACCCCTCCACACTTCAGATTCCTCCCATCCCCCAAAAGAGGATGATAGACCTTTTGTGAGACATCACCAAAGGAAAGCTTATAAAGAAACTTTTTAGTTGGGGTGAAAGCAATCCCAGATATCCAACAGAGAGGAGGATTCATCAAATGTCACCTCATGTTCACAATGGAAGAGAAGAGAAACAAGGCACAAACAGACAGAGCACAACCACAGTCCCAGCTAAACAGCTTCAGTCACCCCTGCAGCAGAGGGAGTCTGGGGACCCCCATAAGTAGCAACCAACCTCACTGGACAGGGTCCAGGTGCTTTTTAGGAGTAGCTGGGAACTTTCAGTGGGAACAGGTGGGTGGGAGTGGGCAGGAACCTGGTCACAGGAGCTGCCTGTGCTGCTGAGAGCCCCTGGGGCCCTTGTAGTTCTCCACGCAGGTGCCTGCAGACAGCCAGATCCATGAGTGGGCAGGCAGGTTGCTGAAGGCCTCTCTGCCTGCCCCAAGGGAAGTGAGAGCCAGACAGGTCCAAGCCCAGACCCAGTTTCTGCAGACCTGGAAAGGGATGACCCCCAGGGAAAGACTGGGGTGATCCTCCATCTTTGCAGTGCCATCATGCCCAGCATGCGATAAAGCAAAGCTTGAGGCAAGGGAAGGCAATGGAGGCACCTGCACCTTGCTCGTGTTCACAGAGCACGACCACAAAAGGGACCCCCATTTATAAGATGATCAACAAGCTCTTGGGCTGACCCATGTCATCCAGTCCCATCAGTGTCCAGCTCCGCTCCTGTCCCCCACCAGCTATGACCCTGTCAAATTTTACCTTCCCCTGCAAAACTGCAAAGAGAGTAGCCTCGGCCTCACATGTTGCACTCTCTCCAGCTATTTCAGCATATTTACAACTCTCAGGATTTCTGTGTCACTGCTGTAAATGACAAGGCTGCCACCTCACTTCACCGGGAGTTCGTTTTCTTAGCACCACGGTCCCCTGCATCCTGTACAAAGATTCCGAACCTGGGCAGCCCAGAAAGAGGAGGAAGACAGGTATGCCAAGGAAGGCTGGGCCAGCTACAAGCCTGTGCACCCACAGCTGGCCCTGCAGGACGGGTACCAGCAAGAGCCCGTCCTTCCATACAAGGAAAGGGAGGTCAGTCCTGCAGCCCCACCGAGCGCTCCTGGGAAGCGCTGCACTACATGGAGATGCTTGCTGCCAAAAAGGATCCTCTGACCATCCTGCTGAGTAAAAATCCTGCACAAACCATTAAGGAGTGTGACCACAGCAGTTCAGCAAAAGGGACTGTTCCCCAAAAGGCTGTGGAATTAACCTCTCAGCGTAGGCCATTTTACAAGTGTTGCACCTTGTTTTTGTTTTGATTTTTTGTGGGGAAAGTGTAAAATATGGGAAAGAGTACTGCATTGTCTCACCATTTTCTCCAATGAAATGGAAAACTAATTGTGCTTGGAATTAATTTCATTTTCAGATTATTTAGTCCTAAAAAAGCCAATTTGAGAAAAGTTAAGCTTTCCAACTTCATATTTGCTTAGGGAAACTGAAAAATATCTTGAAATTTGTCTTTTATAGCAAATTTTTAACATTCTGAGGAAAGAAGCACAACTCCTCAGGTTGATTGTATTTGTTCTTTTTTGCCAAATCTGGGGAAAGATCTCATTTCTTCTCCAAACTAGTCATGACAGTATCACACAGCAGCTGAGTGGAAGTTTTGGCAGTTCCGGTTCTGTTTCCAGTAGTCTGAATTACATCAAGCCTAGTTGCCTCCCTTTTCTACACGGAATAGAGTTGATTGGATATTTAACCTGGAGTGTAGGCATCAGAATTTCTCCCTGTGATAACAAATGCAGAAAAATCACAGGACACAAGGAACTGTGAGGGATAGGTGATAGAGGCAGCAGCCAGAGAAGTGAACTCAAAAGGGAGAGAGCCTGCTGTGACCACCCCAGTTTGCTGCCAGGACTTAGCCAAATACAAGAATCTCCAGCCCAAATGAGGGCCAAACAACTCTGTTTCTTTTAAGCAGGTTGTAACACTGTTTCCCTGGAGCTGACCATCTACCTCCGCTGATAGGAGACTCAAGACTACCTGACTGGAAAAGCCAGCTACTGTCCTGGCAGCAGACCAGCCCTGTACCTTACACAGTGCTACACACTCTTTATGCCAAAATAGATACAGGCATCTATGGTAAGAACAAAGATTTAAGAAAATCAGAATAAAAATCAGCCTTTAGTTACATCAGTCCAGATGGGTGCGTGCACCTCTGAATTTGCAGGGGCAGTACACCATTAATGATTTTAATGTGCAACTATGTCCTTTTTGAAGTCTCCCTCTACTCCCCTTCCCTGAATATCATTATTAACATCTGCAAGTGCTTTCAAAAAGATGCACCAATTAACATGGAGCACTATTTTTAGACTGGCACATTTTTCTAAACTTTTGGTTCTTTTTGTGAGAGATCTGGCAGTGGGCTGGTACATGTATCAGGCCTTTGGCACACACAGGGCATCACCTGTGTCACCTCTGAGAAGATTTGAGCCATGGGGCAGAAGTGCCTCCCAGGGCCTTGTCGCAGAAGACGCTTGAGGTTGGCATCTCCCTCCACAGTGACGTGCTCCTAAACTTATAGCTTACGAAATCTCACCATAACCGCTCCTCCAACCACGTCAGCCAGTCATTGATAGACCTAGGCTGAGAACATTCAGCTCATTCCACATCTTCCAGAGGAAAGAAGTTAAGGATGGTACCTCACTGATGGTCCCCTCAAGCAAATAAAGAAGTTACTGAGCATGGAGGCCAGGACAGTGAAGTTACCTGGAGAATCCTCCCCAACTGCTCAGCTTTGGGCTTTGCAGATACTTGCCCCATCTCAGCGCTTGAGCCACGGTGGCAGCTCACATCCATGTGTTTGCCCTAATGGACAACAGAGCTATACCCTCCCCACCCCAGGCACTTTTGGGAAGGGCAGATATTAAGAGCAGTGCTGGGACTGCACAGTTTGTCTTTTCATCTTTTATGGGGAACAAAACTACACCTCAAGACACCTCATGGAAAAATATGCAGCTTAGCTCATGTTTAGCCAGTAAGAAGAGGTAAAGTTGCACACTTGGTGAGCCCATGAACTGCTGCAGAGCTCAGACAGGGTTAAACAGAGACTTCGCTCCATCTGTCCCCCCTCTTTACTTCATGAGATCATTTTTTAACACAAGGAAAAAATCAGAAGCTGTAAGCTTCACCCCACAATCCCAGCAGTGTCCTTACAAACAAACCCTATCATTTCTCCCACTATAAATCAAGCACAATGTAGGAGCAGGTGAAAGCTCTTAGCTTTTGCAAGCAGTGGAGCCAGTAGGGAGGAGCAGGAGGTAACTAACCCATCCACTGTGTGTGTGAGGAGGGCGCAACAGCAGCCAGGCCCCCTCATGCCCCTGCAGCTCAAAACCAGCACAGGAAAACTGCTGGGTAGAGCAGAAAAAACAAGTGTCAGACATCCTAGAAAGGGTTTTGTGAGGAAAGGATGCTCCTGGGGCAACACAGCACCCCACGGCACAACACATGCGGCTGGAGGGCCGTGACTCCTCCGCAGCTACAGCCAGCACAGTGGCCCTGCTGCGGGGCCAGGGCCCCCACGAGCGCTCGGGCAGGTGCCGGCCGCGGCGGTGCGGGCGCTGCGGTGCGGCAGTGCCGCCCAGCGGAGGCGGGGAGCAGCCGGGCGCTCACGGATCCCGCCGCGCTCACCGCACCAGGCCGCCGCGCAGGCCTCGTGGCTGCGGGAGCTGTGCGTGCAGGGAGAGCCCTGGTTCACCCAGCCGCTCGCGTGGAGCGGGGTTTCCTCGCCTCCCGCAGCCTTCGTTTGGGTTAGAGATGTGGCCTCGCTCCTTGAAACAGCACAGTGCAGCTGTGCTCCTACCCTGGCCTTACTCGGCACACTGTGAGAGCCCCAGCCTCCTCCTCACGCAGCAGGACAGCGTTTTCAGGCCCTGACAGGCAGGGATGGACACAAGCAGAAAGGAAAAAATGCAGGCTGGGAACTGCGTTAGCCTCCTGCTCCGTGTGGGCATCTCTGACACGCAGAGCCCGCCAGCGCAGCCCCTGCAGGCCTCACTGCGCAGGGAGCCGCGAGGAGGGCTGCCGCCTCCGCGTGTGACCTTGGGGCTTGCGGGGCCCAGGCCGGCAGCTTCTCCAGGGCCCAGCACCACAGGAGTCCCCAGAGCAGGGCACGGCTGTGCCAGCAGCACATCCTCCTCCTCCTCTCAGTGCAAGGGCAGGAGTGTTTCAATGCCCAGGCCATGTGAGCACTGCTTGCTTCTGTCTTCCTCCTGCCAGCCCATTTCTGCCCTCCTGTTCCCCTCGGTCCCCCAGGGACTGTCCTTTGTCATTAACAACTGCTGGGAAGACCTTTATCCATTTAAAACAGGGCTTCGGCATGCCGTTCCCTCACACCATGCTGAGGGCTTAACTGCTCTCAAACGTTTTGCTAACATAGTCACTAGCTCCTGGCATCCCTCTGCCATTTCCTTGCTCTGCCGCAAGGAGCTGGGCTTCTGCTGGCAGCACAGCTACTTTAGATTTTACCATGGGCAAAGAGTGGCTGTATAGGATCAGCTAGGGGAAAGGGGGGCTGCTGGAACCTAGGAAATGCTCCTCTGAATACCTGTGTTCAAAAGGAGCAAGGGAAACGATGGGATCTGCTCCAGCCCCACTGGCAGAGCTGAGGCAGCTCCCTGCCCTGCTTCCCACCAGAAATGTTTTGCAGTTCCAGATGCTTCCCAGACCAGCAGACCCAGTTTGCTGTCCGCAAATCAGCATCTCTGCTGCATCCTGGAAAACACTTGTACTTCAGGCACTGCAACCTGAGCGGCTTTCTACTGAACAGGATCATGAAATAAAGAGTTTCAGCTCATATTTGGGAAACAAGCACACCCTTGAAGTGAGTGGAGAGAGGTGCTCAGCACCTTCAAAGGTGAGGGCTAAAGGACTATGCCAGGAAAACCTTGCCATTTCCCAAGCAGGATATTTTGCTGCGCTTGACATCTTCCATGCAGGGCAGAGGCACCGCCGAGCCCTGGAGCTGCTGGCAGCTGCAGTGTCTGTCCCTGCAAGCGCAGAGCACTGCCACCTGGTGCTCACAGGGACAGGCGGGGACACACACCAACACGCAGCAGCCTCCGCTATCCCACAGCACCAGCCCATCCGCTGCACACAGTGCATCTAGCCCCAGCACTGGGAGGTGAACCTGCAACTCTAAGCCCATTTTGTAAGGCAAACTGCTCCAGCAATATCAAAACTTTACAGCCCCAGCTCCTGTTGGGGTGTTACCACTTTGTACCCCACAAAAAAGCAAGGTTTTTGCTTTTGCCTTATAATTGGCTTATGAGCTCCTGCACTGTTTGCAGCTTTGGCACAGAGAACACACAACTTAGTGCTGCAGGTTACAGGACAAAAATCTTCTGTGTGATCATCCCCACACAAAGACAGATATTTGGATTTTGATCAGAACGCTTGGTGATGTTGTGCCATCTTGCAGTGTTAGTTTGTGAAAACCATCTGAAAGCACTCAAAGCAAGTAAAATCTTTTTCTCTGTATAAGTCAAAAAGCCGAGTGGTTACTAAAACCTCATTCCTGCCCTCCAAACCTCTTTGCATTGCAAAAAAGAAAAACAGATCTGTTGCTCTCCCAGCACTAATTTAAACTGCCTCTCCCTCAGCATACAGTCATCATGCTTCACACAAAGAGAATCCAAGTGCAAATTCTAAGGCAGAGCTGCCTGCTATGAAAGACAAAGGCCTATAACTTATACCAAAAATGCCTACGCACCTCCACAGACCTCACTCTGCTTTACACACTCCAGAGAACTGAGTATGTACCAAGGTCACCCCCACTCCCTGATAGAAAAGCAGCCAGGAGCAGAACGTATCACCCATTTAGCAGCACAGAGCCACACTGTGCACCTTCCCTGGCAGAGCAGCCTCAAGGGAAGGTTTTTTTTTTTTTCCCCCCCCCGAGGAGGCTGTTTGCAGCCAACACAGAAGCTGACCAGAACCTTAGAGCTACTATCATTAATCACCTTGACCCTGCTTTTACAGCAAATCAGACACTGTCCTCAAGTCCTGCTCTCATCCATCCAGTCAGACCTGCTTCCTGCTAGGTACTTCCATTACAACCTATGGGAACAAATGCTATGTTGAAGCCAGGGGCTTTGGTTCCTTTCTTCATACCATAAAGAATAGAAAATATTTTCTTGCATACTCTTTTCCCCTCTCCCAGTCCTGTTCCCCACGAGTTGGGATGCTCTCAGAAGCAGGAGGCTGCAGCTGGCAAACTGGGGACCTGTAGTTGCCCAGTGCACAGGATTTGGTTATCAAGGCAGGCAACTTATGCACCTTAACCATCCACCTTACACTAGTCCTGCACAAACAGGAGGAGCTGGGAAGCTCAGATGCTGCTCTTTAGCTGTCTGAATATGCACCAAAATCTGGTGAGCGCCTCTGGGTTTGTAGCCAAGCAGTCAAGGGCAACACGCAGACAGATGTACTGCCACATCAGCTCTGGATATTACAACCTGCAGGGTAATGTAGGTGCACAAATTACGAAGGAAAACATTAGCTAACTAGCTTGGCCTTTTCTGTTCTGCTTGTTCATTTGCCTACAAGCAAGTTGTGAAAGTCCTTGCTCCCTCTGCTATGTACAGCTATTTGTTTATGTTGCCTTGAGCAGTTCTTGCTCTGCCAGTCATGCAAACCCCTCATTTGTAACTTACACTGTAAAATAGGAAATTAATGTAGGAAGCAGGCTGCATGCAACTTTCTACCACAGCATTAATGTCAAGAGCTATATTCCATTTTAAGGCTAACGTATTGTGCTGTATTGGCTTGCTGTGTCCTGAGAAAAGGAAATTTCCATTGACCTCACAGTCCCACACCCTAAATCTGCAGCAAGAACTGAGAATAGACTGCAGGGTCACATTTCCTAGGGCTTTTCAGGAAACAGATCTATTCAGTATGTGTTCTTCATGAAACTGAATTTGGAGAAAATGACCAGAAAAGGGTGGCAACGGCAGCCCCGCAGATATTCCTGTTTAAGTGCCTATAACAATATAGAAAAATCATTTGGATATTGCTGAAACTCGCTTGAGCATAAGTACTGCAGAACCAAAGTTTAAAGAAACATAAGCTCTAAAACGCAATGGCTTTACTAATACCTGCTCTCTAACTGGCAGGCACATTATAAATCAAAAATATAGCAGTTACATCTTTGGCCTATTTAAAGAAATCTTTGAGGTTACCTTGCCCAACAAAATCACAGTGATAGTGCCCATTATTTCTCATGTGCTGCTGTTTTCTCTCCTGGGTACTATTTTCCTTTCCAGTATTGTCTGTTTATACAATTAGGCATTTCCTACCTAGGGACATGGCTTTTGCAGTATCATAGATCACAGCAAATAAGTACTGGCAGGATGCTGCCAATCCTCAGCGGGTCAGTGCTGAGCTCTGCTCTTTGCATTTTTTTCCAGTAGATTCTGTTTGGAACAAGAGGTAAGAACAACAAGAGGTAAGAACAACAGAGCAGCCTCCCATGTACCAGTAACACCACTTTGGGCACAGCACAGGTATAACTCCTTTGCTATTTGAAATAAAAAGACTTAAAAGGAATATTGTTAGTGCTGGATCTCATCATTGTGCAAGTAATAAGTGGTTCTATGATACACCTTCATTTTACAGGATTCTCCCAGTTTTCCTGGAAAGAAAAACTTCCAGCCAATCCTAGTTACACTGAGGTGAAGGGCAGCCACTTCTGCTGATAAAAGTGAAAGCAGAATCTTGGCTTGATCACCTGAGGCCTCATCAAAAGGCAAGGAGAGACTAATGCTGCTCCTATCTACACTGAAATCCATGGAGTTGCTCAGGACTTAGCTAAGGGCTACCAGGAGCAAGCAGAAGTTATTTCTCATGCTGTTGAGGCACAGTAGTGTCAACATACACAGAGCCGCAATTTTCCTCCCTGAAGCACTAGTCACAACCCAAGTGCACAGCCTGGAGCTGCAGGAAGAAGTGGTTCCTGTGGTGGAATAAGGCCCCAGTTCCTTTCTGTTTGCCCACATAAGGAAAACTGGGTCCATGACTAGGTTTGCTTTTTGCCACACAGCACAGCAGCCAAAGAACACGTCCATGGTCGCCAGGGCACTTCATTCCATGCTAGGCAATAACAAAGTCCCTCATACCATCTCTTCACTGCTTCGTTACCTTGGTCAGCTAATTGTGGTCTGGCATGGTGCCTGCTTGGACTTAGTCCCCACCAGGGCCCATCTGCTTCTTAGGTAACAGCCTGGCAGGAGCTACCAGCCTTGCAGCACCTAGAGAGGCTGTGACACAATGTGCATGCACAGAGCAGGCCCATGTCTTGTCGTCATGCTCGTTTTCCTGTGGTCCTACAGGCACTTTCTTGCAGTTAGTAATCAAAGAGACTCCCAGTGCATAATTAATTGTCATCATCCTTTATCATCTTTAATGAATGAAAAGGCTGCCTGAAAATCTGCTGGGCCTGAGAACATGGGTCTGTGATGGGGACATAGACATTCGGTCCCTCAAGGGTTCCCTTAACTCCTTAGGGAGAAACTCTGGGACTGCTGCTTGAAATCCCCCTTCCATTAACTCCTCCTGGGTCCCAGAAATCCATAAAAGCAGAAAACAACATGAAAAAAGCAGTAAAGCATTCACATTCTCACTAAAGATGTCACGTGTGTCCCTGAACCACTTTCCCTTTGGAAAGGGCATTCCTGCGACGAGTGCAGAAATGAGTGCAGAGAGAAAGCAAGCAGGCCCAGCGTGGCAGCCACTTTAAGTGACTTCTATTTAAGCATGGATATTTGCAGCTCCCAGATCCAGGTGCCCATTTTCAGAGGCAGGGGGCTCTTGGTCAGCTGCCAGCTGCGACCACTGTGCCTCCTCTGCAGAAGAGGGTTAAGCTGTCCTCGCCACCGTGCCACCAGCGCGCTGCAGCGAGCGTGGCCCATTTATCCCTCCCGAGCCTGCTGCGGCGCTGCCAGCAACACCGGGGATTTGGCTCCTGACCAAGACATCAAGGTTTCAGGAAGGGGAAGCAGCTAACGAGCAGTTCCTGTCCACAAGCTGCACGAATAAAACTGCACAGCATTAAGGCAGCAACATTTTTATGTTTTTAAAAGTCAGACTGCTCACTTGAGCACTAAATCACACTACTAGGAGCCCAGATTCACCTTGCCAGTGTTTGGCTTTGTAGGTAGAGGTAGCAGCACGCGCTGTGGCCTCAGCAGCTCTGCGCGCAGAGGCCAGGGCTGCTCCATCTCCCGCTCATCCGCAGCTTCCTGGGAGCTGTGCAGCCAAGTGGCCACAGGGAGGCATCAAGCGGATGTGCTGGCTCCTCATTAAAGCAGGCGGGGAAGGAAAAGGCCTTGGGCACAATTACTTTAACGAAGCTGGTGGTTCTGCGCACTAACAGGACCTGACGCACGGTGGCTGAGGCGCAGCTGCATAAACACAGTCACCAGCACTTGCAGACCCCTTGGAAGCACAAGTCCCTGGCAGAGCAAATACCTGTTTGAAACAAGCCTAGATACTGATGCTGCAGAGCAGGCAGCGAGTTTGTACAGATGCTTTCCATGAACATATGCTTAATTAAAAAGCATCAAGAAGTCTCTGCTTTTGCAGAAATCAGCTCCCCCTGCCACCAGCAGCCTTCACAGCTGGGTAATAAATGCCAGGGACATTCTCACCAACACCCACAGGAGGAATGGCAGAGTCATCAGCAGTTGTTTCTGTTTTTCCTTGTGGCCCATAGAAAACACTAGTGACTTGTAAGTGATGAAAAACTGAAAACTACAGAAGTAGATGAAGCAGAGTGTGTTTTGGAAAGCAGACAAAAAAGGTATCCTCTTATCCTGCACAAGCTAAGCACACCATCCCAGCAAAGCTGTGGCACACGTTTTGGACCTGTGCTCTATTTGCGCCACGCACACCCGTGGGTAGCCGGGCACGCACCAAGCACACACAGCACTATGACATGTGGCAAGTAACATTTTAAAGCAGGGGCTGCTCTGATGAAGTGGCACATGTTTTGGAGCTGTGCTATATTTGCGCCACACACACCTGTGTGTGCACCACACAGCACTGTGACACATGGCAAGTAACGTTTTAAAGCAGGGGCTGCTCTGATGAAGCGCAGTTGAAACCCAGGAGGGATGAAGCTCTTCCTCCACCAGGCTTGGAGTGAGCTGGCAGCAGGAATTCGATTAGGCTGCCTGGCAGTGCGAGCTCTGCTTCGTTATGGAAATGTACCAGGGCACATTCAAGTTCAGGCCTGCTCCAAAAGGATAGTCCTCAAAAATGGCTCGTGGGGCTCTGGTTTCCTGAGCATCCAGAATTCGCTATAGACACTCGCCACCGATTCAATCACTTGAATCGCTGAATCACATTTACTTGGTTTGGGAGAGTTATACTGATTAGGTAGAAATTTATACAGAGCCACAAAAGCAGAAAGAGCACAACTGATTCATTCAGATAAGCATGCAAAGCACTTGAACTGTTACATAAATCTACATAAAAATGCTCTTTTTGGTTCCTTATTTTACTGAGCTTTATGAATATTACAGTACAGACAGGAAAAAAATAAAAAAGTTACGGAAACATAGACATTTGTAGCCTGAAGAGAATGGCCTGTCACTTCATATTACTAAATTTCAAACTTGCCAAGAGTCATCATTAAAATAAAAGGCAGGTACATGTGTCTAAACTAGTTCATAGATTCCAAAACTATCTAGCAGATTTTGATGCATGTTTCACACCAGCTTCAAGAACTAAGAATTAAAATCCAATATAGGACTTCAGAATAAAAAATATTTCAGTTTCAAAAAAAAAAAAAAAAAAAGAGAGAGACCTGGCTGCTTTTCTTCCAAAAATATGAAAATATTTCAGATTCCTTCTAAGTGATAGAAACTAGGCACGTCACATCAGGGGCTAAAATTAGCTTGTTCCTCAAAATGCTTCTGTTACAGAAGTGATTGCATTAGTTGGACAAATAAATCTAACTACAGTCCAAGACAAGAGTAGTCCCAGTAACGCCAGAAAGTATTTAAGTCCAACTGGAATTGTCTCATGGAAGATGTTCAGACACAAACTGTTAATGTACTAAAACAAAGGACTATCTGAGCTACTGGTAGGCATATCTAACTATAGTCCATTTATCTTGGAAAATAAAAACAGCAGAGAATATATAATGCTTGAGCGGCAGCATATCTAGCACATTGGCTCCTCTGGAGTGTGCTTGTGTGATGGACACATCAACGCTGCTACTGCAACTGGACCTGCTAGACCAAAGCTGACTATAAGGGCCTCTGCACAGCCCCAAACACAGTGCAAACATTGTAAAGGACAAGCTGCAGATTTACTAGTACAGGGGAGACAGGGAGATAACCACCCATCAATTGCTACTGGGCGCTCCAGGAGACAACATTGTCTTGAGATGATGCTCACAAAAGCAACTCATCCATGGGGGCAAGGGGCAGAGGCTCTAGAGATGCTGCAGGGTCCTGGAAGCCAAGCCAGATACCAACACCGAGGTCTCCTGCATTGTGCTCCACACGACCAGGAGGGATTGGTTAAGTCCCAAGGACAGAGCCACAGGGAAGGCTGTCCATGCTGACCTATGATCACTCAATAGAGCACTGCACAAAAAGCTTTCTCCAGAGAGGGGTGCAACCAACACAGTAACCTCCACCTTTATGGCAGATAGAAACAGCAAGGACACTTTTGTAACTAATAGAGACACAGTTCCCTCCAGATAGCCCTTGGGTTTCTGCCGACAAAAAAGCCCTGCTCTCCTAATGGGACTGCATCAGTGCTCAGGAAGGAGAAGCATGCAAGACTGCATGCAAATTTCCTTCTAGGCTCCACAAAAATCAGAAACCTCCTTTGAGCAGCCGTACAGAAGCAGCACACAGGCATCTAAAATCTGTGGAAGGACAAAGTACTTTCCATTTGTTGATGAATCACACACTATAATCCCGATTAAACTTCATGGAAACAAGGGAAAACAACTACACTTGATCACTGGAACCAAAGCAACCACGTTATCACACCTCCATGAGTCACCACTAGCAAGTGAGCTGCAGTAAAAGTTATGAGTATGCCTCAAACTGGATCGCATGACTATACCCTGGGCTCCTGCATTACCAAAACACACACGCTCCATAAGCGGGCTGGGAAGACCTGTCTGCTAATACCCTTGGGCTGACGACAGAGCTGGTTATTGCACTCCACGGGTACCAAAGACAGTGGGAGCAACAAACACACAGAGACACATAGATACTCGCTTGCCATTTCATGACAGCCATGTGGTTGGTAAAGCACCGCTGTTTCTAGATCCCTGAATAACTAGAAGAGCTTTTCAACCAGTAAAAAGCACCCAGATTAAGTACCAGACTCAAAATGTGCCATACCCTCTATAAGATGTTTCTTTCCCTTTCTCCCATTACAGGGACTAGAGTTTCCTCAGAGTAGGATCGGTTGAAAATCTGCAGTTGTAACTGTTCTATCAGAGGAGAAATATATCCTGTGGAAAGACTCTTCCTTATGCAAGAAATGACAACTTTTCTCCAACAGATTAAAAACAAAGAAAAACAAGAAATGTATTTTCTTTCTTTTTTTCTACAAAGTGAGTTGTCAGAAAAAAACAACCCCCCAAATTCCAAGTGTCTTTTACTACCATCTTTCACCTGTGCTCCCTTCGTTACAACAGCAGTTTCTAGAGAACTTTTGGGATCTCTGGGAGAAGTGCCAGCAAGCATCCCCCATGCCCTGCAGACTGCTGGGCTCAGATTACTTAGTGGATTATCTCTTTATGATTAAAGGATTTTGGCTCTTATTCAGAAATGTTACAGTCCTCCTCATGAGGGGTCCTGTTTGCTCGGATACAACAGCATTCAATGCTAGTGTAAATATTTGGAGAAAGATGGACTTAGACACCAATTTGGGTTTGGCCCTGTGTTTCTGTGAACAGCTGTCAGGAGACGCTGGCTGTGGGCACAGCATGTGCGCAAGGAAGAGAAGCAAGCGCAGACTTGGTTTTTGCTTCACAGATGCCTCTATTTCCTGAACTATATGAAAATAATATTAAAAAAAGGCTCAGGTCCAGAGGAATATGAAAAATAGTTGATTCCAGCACAATCCTCAGAGACCTTGAAGTAGAAGCAAGGACAAAAGCATTTATTTGCACATCTGTTGCCTCTTTCTTTAACCCGGTACCCATTCTGTAGAATTATTCATTCTGTGATCCTTGTTGCTCTGGATGTTTACAATAAAGTGGCATTAATGAAATAATTCTAAAACAAGCCCAAACATATACCGTACCTCTGCCGCTTACCGTGATAATTTCTTCACAAAGCCTGGCTGAGATGGGGTACTGCTGCTTTGGTGCTTATCCGTTACTTTCTCATGCTTGTCACAGCCCAGGGACTTCTTCGTTCGGCACAAAGCACGTGGACAGAAGAAAGAGAGGAAATGTGCTCCGGAGATCATGTCTCACTGTCTGCCACTCCTCCAGTCCTAGGGGGATGGGACTCACAGCACTGCCTGCCCCGAGCTTAAAAATAACCCAACTGAAGCTGGTTAAAAAAATTATGTCATCCAGCAAGTACCTTGCTTCCACCCTGCATTCCAGCAATCTCCTGACATAGCACTGAAACATCCTCATCTTAGGAACAGGGTGTCACCATCCTGTTTGCAAGGGCCATTTTAAACACAATCAGGTGTCTTTGCTTCACTGTTTGTATCAAATGCAGTGTGGACCCTCAGTTCCTACTGTGGCTAGAGTTCCTTGTTGCCAAAATCAGCCTCTACTACACCAGTGTTGTCTTTAAATGGCTCTCCCCCTCCTTGCTGTTCATCCTAGATGTTCTCATAGAGAACGGCTCTATATCTTCCCATCCTTCCTTTTGCCCTGAAATCTCCTCATACACAACAGTCCCCTGAGCATCTGCCTGCCCTAACCAGCACTGTTCACTCCATTTCCTCTTCTTGAATGTCCAGTGTCTTCATGTGTCCTATGCAATTTCACCTCCTCAGGGTTCCCCACACAGCAGATTGCAGTTTCTGACTGTAAAGTCAGAGACAGTCTTGAAAATATTGGACTTGCTTGCCAAGGCATTGAACAATCAGACAGTCCTTTATGGAGCCTGATGGGGTGTGGGGCAGTTGGGGCTGAAGAAAACTCCCCAAATATCTGTGAGGACAAGGCAAAAATTGCCTTCAAGACTTCTGCTTCCTGCTTTATAAGGGAAATTACTTTGAAGCTTGAAGTTTCTTCAATGGACTTCAATGGAATCAAGCTGCACAAAATACCACCTGGGAATATAGATATTCTTCAGATTTTCCAAGCCTCTGGCCATGCTCTCTCCTACCAAGGCTGCAATACTGCAGAAATGCTGTCTAGAGCGCAGAGCAAGGGGCTGAGAGGCACAACACTGGCATTCATTTGCTGCACATCCCTCCCTGAACACACCATGCTGCTTTGCTCTGCTATATAGGTAGCAAAATACCCCTGCTTTATAGATGACAAAATACTGCTTAGCAGGAGTCTGACCACCAAAACCCACTGCAGGCTGCCCAGCATCAGGGACAACAGTTACCCTACCAGGAAGGGCTTCCTACAGTCCCCAAAGTCCACTGCTAGGGTCTTGCTGAGGTAACCACTTTGTGGTTGATAAGTACAGAGGCGGGGAAGTGACCTTGGCTCGCTTCATTGTCTGGTCAAGTGAAGTTATTTACGAAAGGCTCCGTGTGGCCTTTTGCACAGGTACCCATTGTGCGTGTCCCACGGGCAGACGCAGCTCCCCCTTCGATGCAGGCTGCAGGCCGGCGAGCACTCTGAATGCCAGAGAACTTGCATTTCAAAGGCAAAATGAAAATCCCTGATTCACCATTTTATCAAGTGCTGAATAAGTTTATTTTTTTCATATCTATAATTATATGTTTTGAAGGGGCTGGAGCAGCACTCAGAGTGAGGAGGGAAGATTTTCTGTGCTGACAGAGGGGGCTCTGGGACAGTACAGTGAGAGAAGCACTGCTGGAACAAGCAGGAACCGATGGCAAGCAGCTAGTATGCCCTGTTGTTTCTCTCCAAAGTTTTTCCTCAGAGTACAAACAGTGTATGTGCTTTGGGAAGGACAGACCAGCACAAAATAAAGGTCTTGTCTGGCTTGGAGGACTTTTTGGCAATAGTAATATGTTTCTATAATTAGATCAGTCCCAACGCAGGGCAGCAAGGACCAGCAAAATCCAGCTGTCCCTCTTGAAGCACACGAACGTCTCAGCATTTCCTAGCTAGCAGACAGGTCAGGATTGGTCTTATTTAGTGTCTCATCCCTAAAAGCTGTTTCTTCTCAACAAGAGAGAGCACAGAGCAGAAGAAATCAAGGAAATGCACCCCTGGTATCCATCCTGATGTGTGGCTGTGCCTGAGCATTTGCTTTCAGCATTTTGTGTCTGCTGCATAGCACAACGCCTTCATCAGACAGCTGTCGATACTGGGAAAATTGAATTTTCTCTTAATGAAAGACCACAGCCAGTAAGCAATCAGCCACCATGCTCCCTACCCCATGATTAATGATCCGGAGGATATTTGTCTTCTCTAGCACTGTAATGGCTCTCCCACCTCTGCAACTATAGGTCTGAGTCACATCCCAAATTGGGAGGGGGCACCTACTCTCTAGATTTTCCTTAGCTGTATTCTCAGCGTGGAGGAAATTCTAGGAAAAATGAGTCCAATGTGAATGTCACCAGGAGGAGCACAGAACCAGCAGCACCACATCACTTAAACCATGATGAGCGAGGGCAGTGCTGAGAGGGGCAATTCCACCCTTCCTCTCCCCACCTCCTGCTACATCTTCCCTTCTGATGGCAGCGGCACTTGTGTGGCCACAGGATGATTCAGCTAAGGGAACTGATCTGATTGAAAATTAATCTTATTATAGTAAAAGAGTCAAGTTTCCTACTCTGGCTTACCATGCAGCCAAACAGCACTAGCATCAGCTAAGCCTGTGGCCAGAGATGCTGGGAGCACAGGTCTGTCCCTCTCTGGGGCAGCCCTCGCACCGGAGTGAAATCACTGAGGAACTGCAACCTCAACACCACGTTACTATGAGAACAATCTCCAAGTCAGGTCAAAGACTGAACATGCCCTGCACGTCTCTAACTTGAGCAAGGTTTCTCAGCCTAGTAGAGAGAAGCTTCTGTCTTTCATTTTAAATCCATCAAATATTTAATATAAAACAAGAAAAGGTCTCATCTTGACCTCAACAAATGCCCCCTGCACACGCAGGTCTACTCAGGAAAGGATGAAAAAGTGAGAACGAACCAAACTCGATAGATAAGAATTATGTTCCTTTAGGGATGCTGGGAAAATCCTTAGATGCTACCACAGACATTCAAAAATCTACAGAGACCTCAATGGGGTCCAAGTCTCTAAACAGCAAGACCAACCATTTAGATGAAAGACCTTCTCTTACATTGCACCAAGTGGTCTTCAGAAGAAAAGAGAAGGAAATAACCACCCTCAGCCTTTCAAAAAATGTCCAAAAATGGAGATGTAAGAGATGAAAAGAGATCAATGCACTTGCTACCAAACTAAAGTTCCATGAGTAATATTTAGACATCATAGAAGATGGCATCTTAACAAGAGATGAAAAACAGAACTGAAAAATAGAGAATTCTTCAAAAGTCTGTTCTCAGATAGCAACTTCCAGAGGCAATCATGGTAATTGCACATACAAGTAAGGCAAACAATTAGGAATACACTTTCCAAAATCAAGCCCCATTTGTGTTAATCTTGCAAGAACTTCCAATCAACAGTTTTTAATTTCAAATACAGAACAGCTTAGTCATCAAAAAGTAAAAGAATGAAGAATATACTGAAGACAAAAGGAAAACAATTTCTTCTGTCTTTCCCACGCTTTTGTAACCAATCCTTGTGAACATTTAAAAGAACATTTTCTGTTGACATGAGCCATAGAATGGTTTGATTTAATGAGCTCCTCTCATCTTAAAAATACAGAGATAAATATGTAAATGCACAATAGAATGTTTCAAATAACTTTGAAGGGGCTATTATAAAAGCATAAACACAACTATCTACCATCTGACATCCTTACTGTGCTACTAATATTCAGTATGGAAATTTAAATAATTGTTTAAAAGTAAAATTTACCCTTTCACTATTAAAATAATTTACATGTTAAAATTCCTCTAGCTTGAGCAGTGAAAATACAGTCAGCTTTCCTTCACTAAATAAGCACAGTTTTAGCAAATCACTTAAGCACAGGCTTAAAATTAACTAGCTGATTGAGGTCACAGCCCACTTTGCCTATGCATTAGCTGACTGCTGCAGGTGATGCAGAGAGGACATGCAAACCCCGAGAAAGCTCCGTTTCTCTGAAATATTCCTCCTGAAACATTTCCATTAATACTTAGGGGTATAAATGCCTCTGCTCACATGCAGAAGCCATAAATGAGCCCTCTGATATCAGAGCTATTACTGACTCGCTGTTAGAAACCCTCAGGGAGCCAGACCCTCTTTGGGAGAGGCAGGAGGACAGCACATTTATTACTCACAAGCCCATCACTGCTGTCACAGCTGCTGGCCAACCACTTTCTAACCCTCCCAGGTCTTGGCTTACAGGTCATACTTAACCCTTAGAAAGCAATTCCCTTCATGTATTTCTCTCTAACAGGCAGCCAACATTTTCCTCTGTAAGCTGTACTTCTACTGAACATTAAATACTTTTACATGAGAAAGTTATGATGCATGGGCTTTTAATGGAAGCCTGCTAAATGATTAGGATTCTCAAACATGTTTTAAAGCAAGAATGCAAATCTCATCCATAGAGATGGATGGATCCATACTTAGAAATTCTCAGTCTATTTTCTGCTAAATACCTAAAATCCTAACTCATTCACCCTGATGTATTGTTCAGATTCAGAGTAACATTAAACTATTTTGACACTTACTGACCATGCAGGTATTGAGTTAGGCTCAAGGCTATCTTGCAAAGCAGGCATTAGCACTGGGGCAACAAGGCAGAAGAAGAGATGGTGACACCCAGGGTTACCTGTAAATACCCATAGCCTAACTGGACAAATCTCTTTGGGGTCTCCTATAGCTGGTGGAGATCTTGTTAATTCAATCTGTGGGTTCTGTGCATTCACCTCACTGTGCAGAAGGTGCTTATGATAAAGGGTGTCAGGTGTACCCCAGATGACCTGGTTCCTCTCCCATGGCTGCAAGAGCAGCCCAGGTTGGCTACAGAAACCTGCACTGGGGCAGACAGGAGAGGCAGGATCTTCCTTACCCCACGTGGCCCTGCACAGGGCTCAGCACTGCCCTAGCGCTTGCTCTGGGCCATGGGCAGCCGACCTCCACCACAGTTTGTCAGGCACAGCCGAGTTGAAAGCATCCAAAACAGAAGTGTGTCTCAAGGTGATCTCCCACGCTTCGTCACACACAGACCTTTCAGCCCAGCCATCCTCATCTCCTGACTTGGCTAAACAGCTGACTAAGGCTGTGTCCACACATGGCTTGAGATCCCAGTTTAATTACTGCCTTGTAGATACCAACAGCTACAGACAAACATTACTTGGCCTTAGCAGACACTTTACTATCCTGCTGTCCTTCCTGCCACACTCTTTCTTACTCCCATACCACAGCTACCATCTCTCTACCTGAACTGACCCCCTCTTCATGGGCTCATGGGGATGGAAGCAGGAAACTGGGAAGACAAAAAGAAAAACAAACAAACAAACAAAAGAGCATCTTATCTTTCTTAGTTCTTGAAGTCAGTAAAGGAACAAAAGTAAAGGAAGCAGGTATTTGGCAAGACGTGAGGCCAAAATACCTATCTGTGACTCCAGGAAATAAATAGAATAGCTGCTTTTGGCAGCAGGTACTGATGGGCAATGACAGTAAGTACCACAGAAGGAAAAAGCATGAGATCATAAGAGCCAGTCTGGTTTAGTTCTTCTTGCTCTTCAAAAACAGAGACTTCATGTTCCAGAGGACATAGTGAACTTAGGCAATCACCGGGATTGGGATTTATCTAGGATTCAGTTCCCCTCCACTTTGGCAAACTTGTTAGAGCGCTGAGCATGCACCTGCCAGTGGCAGCAACGGGAAAAGGCACAAGGAATGAGACTATCCAGAGTCACCAATAGAGCCAGTAGTACCTTCCATGCACAGAAATCAGAAAATCATTTGAGGAGAGGCAAAGAGAAGGTTTTCAGGTCATTCTTCTTTCATGCTATAGCTTATAAATACCATTCTGATCGTTTCATTACGACAAACACCTGAATTACAAGAATTAGGAATGGCAACGAAGAGCAAAGACTCTTCAACCTGGAAAAGATGGATTGGAGGGATATGCTTGAGGGTCATCAAATCACAAGTGGCCAGGAGAGGATAGGATGAATCATTTATTAGCTCTTTTCAGTAACAGATCACAGGAAGGCATCAGATGAAGCTAATAGCAACCAAGTTTTAAACAAAGAAGAGGTTGTTGTTCATGCAATAGGTAACAGATCTATGGAAATTCTTTCCCACGGGATACTGCAATGCTAAAAATTTCTGGGGACTCAAGGGATGACACGGGAAAGAAAATTGCTGAGAACCATTAAATACACAGAACTGTCTGGCTCAAAGACTCGCATGCTGAAGACAGTAGAAGCTGTGAAAGAATGAGGGACATCTGGGGGCCATATCACACTTATTTCCTTACTCTTTGCTGATTATCTGCTTAAAGTGGATGAAGCTAGATGGACAGTTTATTCTAGTCTAGTACTACTGCTCTCATTTATCTATTAATTGGTGCTGCCTCCATATGGATCTATGCTGGCATATTTCAAAGATGTTGCTTTTATGCCAAAAAAAAAGTGCTCTGCAGTCTATATTAAACGCAGGGATGATCTGGCTCTGTAACACAACAATGCTGTGGATAAGAAAGTTGAAATCGCAAGTATAAAACATTTGCTCAAGACCTAAAGAGAAGTTATTGAAGAGCTATAAGAGAAGACTGCCTCTTTTTAGCCAAAGAGGGCATCATGTTCACTTGGTAGCAAGCACTTCATCTTTCCTCTCTAACATTTAATCCCAGCAGTGTTTCTCCAGGCAAATGAACAATCCCATAAATAATAGAGATATGTTGCCTTTCTCCTATCCCCAGCAATGTGTTCCTTACTGCAGCCATGGAGCAAAGCAGCAGCAAGGAAAGGCTGGTGGGCTCCGAGTTGAGACTTGCACTAACTTTAGAACTCATGCAAGTGCATGGGGGAACAGCAGAAAAGAGAAGGGGCACCTGCAGGCTTAGCAAGGGGATGCACACAGCCTTCCTCCCTGCTATGGAAGGGGCTCAGACTCACACCTGCCCTTCCAACATACCTCTGGACTCAGCACCTCTCCCTCTGCATCCTGCCAGGCCCTCTGTCTGCTTCTGTTCAAACAGAATTTTCATATTTAAATGCCTTTTCCTCAGTGATTGCATATTTAGACGATGAGCTCTCCCCAGAGTGCAGAGAGACCTTGTGTCCATACAGCCATACAAAGACTAGTGGATTCAGGGCTATGACAAGGACCCTCAGCTGCTCCGCAGAGCAAACAAGCTCTGTGGGTCTATACAGACAGGATGTTGTGTATGTACAAAAATATTTATTGATACTATATATTTATTATTATATAAATATTTAGCAGAAAATCATTTAGAAATGAAGTTTCTTGACCTTCTCTGGAGAGATCTCTTGTTGAGAGGAAAGTTTGCCCTGCCAGCCAACATGCTAGACAGGAGGTACTGACCCAAAGGGCTGGAGCTGTCAGTGCTCAGGAAGGAGGCCCTCATGAGAGCAGTCTGAGCAAGACCCTTTGCTTGCCAGGAAAGCGAAACAAGTGCTATATTCATTCACAGAAGTGTAGCAGCGAAAAAGGACATGCTCCCACTTAATGGTGTTCTTATTCATGCTTAACTAATGATTTGTATCATTCTAATTCACCTTTACTAAACTCAAAAAAAGCTAAACACCATGCCACCTTCTCAGGCAAGGTGCTGTGAATGAGCTGCAGAGCAGAAGCAGATTCCTAGCAAGTTGTTATAGGATGTGTCAGCCACTTATCAGGCTAGGCAGGGGCAGGGAAGGAGCATTTCACTTACTGAACAGGCTGTAAACTGCTGGGGAACATGAGTTATATTCCCAGAGCTGTCTCTTCAGGTTATGGGTAAGAATAGGAAAGAACTCACCACAGAAGCTCCAGCAGATCCAGAAACAGAGGAAAAAGCAAACCGAATTTGTCGAATCTCTAAAAGGTAAAACCCAGTCATCTGCGATTATAGCAGTGGGAAGTTTAACCATACTTGAATATTCATGTACACACTGGTCTGAGCAACTAACCAAATATTTACAAGGATTACACCCAGCCTACACAGAATAAAAGTGCCTGTGGAAATTAGCCCACCAGTAGCATTAGCCGTACCAATACCACAAAAGGAAAATGGTTCTGTTATTTCTAAACTCAAGAAGTGGGTAAGTCAAGAGTCTAGATGCGCAGAGCTGTGAGCAAGGGACAAAGGATGCTGCCTCCAAACTGCTACAGCTTTCATTTCAATCGCTGCTGCTGAGATATCACTTGGAGTCAGACTCCCTACACATGCTGTGACTGCTGTTGGATCTCATTTATAGAAGCTCAGGGTCCAAATGCTGCTGAGGGACCACAGCCTCTTGATCAGGGCTGTACATACACAAAACAAAAAGCTGCTGTGTCTGCCAGCAAAAAAGCAAACACACACACACAACCAAGTATAAAGCTAAGCAATAGCAAGAGTCACAGGCATCAAGGAAAACAGTAGCAGCAGGTCAGCTGCCAGCACCCCATCAGCAGTGAAATTGTTTTATTTCTGCTTGTTTTTTCTTCCACATTGTGAAAAAAGTGGAAATCCAGAACCTGAGGAGGATTTTGCAGCACAGAGGGCTTGGAGACACTTTTCCAGGGGTCACTTCTAAACTCATTAACATCCTGGAGACACTAGAGTATTGCCAGTGTGGCAGCATCACTGACACACTTTTGATCCTTGTGCTTTTCCAGTATGATTGTTGTAAATTGTATAAAGTTCCACTCCAAGGCCTGCACCCAAGGCTGCTGGGACCTGCAGCTCCCTTACAGAATACCTTAGCCTGCTCCCAGCAAAGTTCCCTGTTCTGAAAAGTCATTAGACTGAGGAATAGCATGGAGAGAAGTGGGGAGATTTTCCCACAAAAGGCCCAGCATTTTTTTCTGGATTTTAGAGCACTGTATCATGAAAAGTCTTCCTTTCTCCAGCCCTCTTAGCATCCTCAACGCCTTAATCCGTCTTTCACGACCAGTAGTCCCTGTACTGTTCACATCTTCACCCACTGAGTGTCCATGCTTTGCATTTAAAACACTTCCCCCTGCTTTTGCAGGCCCACGCATAGCAATTTTCCTGCTCCAGGGCCTTTTCCCCATGGACTCATCCCTTCCTCTACAGCTGCCCTGTGCTCCCTGCAGGCTGCACATGCATGATCGGTGCCCCCTGGTACTTGGCACAGCCTGCCAAGCGATGGCACGTGTGGAGACAGCTGCACGGCCAGGCCAGCAGCCGGGCACGGCGGGGAAGCAGGCTACAACCTCCAGCACCATGGAGTATTCGGGGCTCTCTGGGGAAACATCTACTAGCAAAGAAGTGTCACTAGCACAACAAGGAGACCACCTTGAGAGGACCCTCTGGAAGACTAGAGTGAAAACCAGGACTAAAGGAACTACATTTGTCATGGCCATGGCACAAGACAGGGGATTTTTGTATTCTCTCAACTGCTTATCCCATCCCCTGGTGGACCAGCTCTCTCAGCAAGTGGATCCCTAGAGTCCTAGGGATATGGCATGGGCTATTCCCAGAAAAAACTGCAGACCTACAAGTAGGATGCCCTGGTTGGTCCCATATGCAGCAGTAACTTTTATATGTAATATGTATACTTGTATATATATTATATATATACACACACATATTTAAAAGAGTTGCTAAAAAAACTACCAGGGCACATACAAGAACAGAGAGCTGAAACTCCCCACCACAGCCCTGCCAGAGCCAAGCTATGACTTCAGTCAAGTCACTTCATCTCACTGTATTTACTATTCCCCACCCTTCCCTTCAGCAACACAAGGCAGTCTGATTAGGACTGAGCAACATGATTGCTGTGCTATGCACAAGTGAGTTTTCAAGTGAACAAAAGGCTGCTAAATGCACATTAAAGCAGGAAGAGGACCCTAATATGGGAACAGTTGATTCTTTTTTTTTTTTTTTAAATGGGATTTTTCCAATTTTTTCCACTTATCTGAAACAAGCTAAGCTATGAATGAATAAATACAATTCCAGAGATAATCCAAGATTTGGATCCTGGAAACATTCAATGTCGAATTCTGGAAAACAAAACAATGATAATGACTCACAGTGGGCCTGTGGGTGGCTCATCACTAAATTAGCAGCAGCTTCCATGCTCCCAGCTGAGATTGGCTTTGCTGGGTTGTTTTCACAGAACTCCAGGACTGCAATTTAGCACATGCAAATGGGCCCAGCAGCCAATCGCAGTCACAATACTCAAAAGGCATAAACATCCCATTTAGAAAAATGCTTTGCCACACAAAACATGATTACCTCCTTCCACGCCATTTCAGGCTAAGGGAAGAAACGCTATTTTTATTATTAAAAGCTACACATCTCTTTTCCTCCAAGGGGAAGAATCTATTTAAAGGACTTTCAACCTAACAGCTCCACTCATACAACTGAAAACTTCATGTACTGTTATCACATAAGCAATCTTATCCAGCTTTCAGGGCCTACTGAACTTTTGAAAATATGTGTGCCATTTGGATTTAAATGTCCACAACTAGCATTTGATCAGTTTTTAAAAAATATGTATTTTACTTTTGGAAAGCTGCAGAAATGGCTGTAGGCAAAAGGGCGAAAAGAAAAAGGTGGACTGGTTTCGACAAGGAGGGCTGACAACACTAGAAGATCATTCTCATAGACAAAAAATTATATAGAAGTTGATTGTCTTTATTGAAGACGGTCTTTAACTGTGAATCCACAACTGTGAATATTTCTAAGAGGCCTACTGAATAGAAAGTCTACTATCAATTATCTTAAATCTGCTGGACAAAGAAAACTAGAAGAATTTTAGGGATGAAACACTAAAAAGGCTGAAAGTCACTCATCTAAAGCAATGATTCTGTTAAGTATTTGAGCACACGAGCATCTAAGAATGGGATGAGGTGCATGCATAGAGTTAAATGCACACTTAACTGGTTCGGTGAACTGAGACGTAACTCCGGAAATACTCCTTGGTCTGAGTGGACACGTCCCCGTGATCTTCACACAGTTCTTGAGCTGAAAGCACTTGCTTTTAAAGTCATCAGCTTTAAATATCTGCTTATGAACCTGGATTCTTTTTTTTTAACTTTTAAACTGGGAAAATAATAATGCAGAAGATAGTATTTCAGATGCATTGCTATTCAAGAAAAGTGATGGAAAAGCAGGGATAGCCTTTCACAAAGTTAGTGCTTAACATTTCCCACACAGGCTTACAGCTTAGAGCTTGTGCAGTTGTGCATGGTGATTAACTTAGACAAATTCTTCCTCTTCCCTTTGGCTTGGGAGGCAGAGGAAGTTAAGTTTCGTGTCCTTTGCACACCTTTGTAAATCTCTGGATGAAAACTGATATACAACAGCCAACTTTTGCTTCAGAGTATTGTCTATCATCATATTACAGCTGCTAAGAAAATTCAGAAGAATCTTTATTCATTAGCAAATTCAAGCAAAATAAAACCAACAGATTTCACAAACATGGTTCAGTATCAGCAGTGGTCTGGCAGAACCCTGGCAAGTTTCAGGACATAAAAGACTAGTCAAGATTCTGCAATTCCAGTTATTCAGCATCATCTAGATCCAGCAACTATTCCCTAACCAAACTACCTTAACACACAGGCAATCTCCAGACCTACACCTCTTCTCTAAGGAGAACTGACCAGTAAAATCCTGCATGAAAGACTGTCTTTCATATAGCTACAAATATATAGCTGTGAACACCAAGAGTTACACGTGCACAACTAAGATCATCATAATCTCCATCTCAACTTCTGAACAATAGAAACCAAGCAATTTCACTGAAAATGAACTCAGTCAAATATATCATTTCTACAGCAGTCAGAAGATAAGTTTTACAGAGATACACAAGGACTGTGGGCCTCCAGGACAGATGCTCAGCAGTGTATGTCTACATGAGAAGGTTACATCAGAATAAAGGCATGGATTTAAAATGCTATAGCTATTCTTGAATAATACCCTAGAGAAGTGCTCCTATTACAAAATAAAAAAGAATTTTCACAGTTTTGCTTAATTCATTTCCCAGGTGATTTAAGCTAAATCAGACAAAAGTATTCTTTCAGCTTGCATGTGTCAACAAGAGGAGTTGGCACAAGTTCTTAATTTTCACTTGTCAACAAATGCTAGTTTTCTAGAGACACGTGACAGTAGTGGTGAACCTGAAGAAACCGGACCTGGAGACACTGATGTGCTCCAAAAAGTGGCCTAGAGTTGCAGCAAGGGGCCTGTTGTAGCAATGAAAAAATGCTGATGCCTCCCAACACAACATCACTGCCTGGGTATTTGCAGCCTTGTGACCAACTCTTATCTCTTCCACTGGCATCAAGTCACTTTCCACATTTCCTACCAGCAATACACACTGAATGGCCACAGACCACTGGGGTTTTCAGATTTGCTGAATTCAGCAACGAGTTACAAGTTTTATTATGTGGCACTCACACACAGACCTAGCATACCCCCCTAATTTGAAACTCACTGTTTAGTACACACTGCACTATTATCTGCCATCTACCTGAGCAAGCAGCAATAAGGAAAATTGTCCCAGAACCGGTATGTACAAATAGACTGTGCATGAATGTACAGATTGCTATGGAACACCCCCCCAACCTCCTCTTCCCCGCGAAAAAACACCACCACAAGAAATGCTTATTTTGCTCACAAACTAAACATTGGTTTTGAATAGGCGATGGTACATGTGTGACTCCATTTGCATCTGCACGTGCACACACTGCAGACACGTTATGACAGTGCCCCAAATAGTCTCACAAGCAGCACGATGATGTGCAGAGGCAGTAACAGGCAGGCTAAATAGTGGAGCAACTGTCTGACTGCCTGCACAGGGTGCTTATACCTGTTGCCCCAAACATCAGGGTTAGCACTGTGATGTCTACAGAATTAAAAAATAAAATAAAAAGATATTCCAAACATGGTTTAATTTGCATTAAAACTAGCATCAACCAGCCTATTTCCAGGGACATCTCCAAATTTCTGTGTGAAAACCTCAGGGACATAGCCTTTTGCATCCAGCAGTTGCAAACCAGGTACCAGTCACCTGAATATTTTTTCCCATTTACATTTATAAGACCAATATAAGCATTTTCTAATGTTTACCTTGAACTTCAAAGCATAGAAGCAAACTATTTTATAGCTTGACTTAGAAACCAAAATCAAATTCAATTTTTGAAAGGCAAAACGCATTAAAACAAAGGAGAAAAGATGTTCACAAAGAAAATATATTAACTAAAATGCCAAAGACTTCTAAAATATAATTTCAATCACATCATCCAAAAAAGAAATGCCTCTGTGCTTGCAATAAAATCAGTCATCTTGCAACTTCTTAAATCTAGGTAACAAGTGAAGTGTCTAGAAGATACAGGACATTGTTGCACCAAAACAGTTGCAAAGAAACACAGAAAGGCTTAGGAATACATTTCTCACTATATATTAGCATGAATTATATGTATCACTGTGATGCTTAGAGACCCTTCAAACCCCATTTTGCAAAGTTCTGCTCAAATAGAACCAAAAATGTTTGTCCCTGTAAAACAGAGTTCAGTCTAGGGCAAGTGACAGCAGAACACTGAAGTGGAGCGTAAGAAAACAACAAGCTACCGTTAGCACTAAAGGACAGAGATCTTAGCTTAGCAGTGACTTAAATCTTGTTAGTTTTTGTTGTTGTAGAATACTATGCAGCTCTTGTGATGCCAACAAGCGCACTGTACACCTTCCAAGTATTATACATTAGTTTCTATCAGAGTGATCCAGGGCTCTGATTCACACAGTATGTGAGCAAGAATTGGATTTTAAGCTTACAGTTGCACTCCTATAACTTGTCCAAATGAGACGAAACATACACAGGAGGAGGATGAAGGGCTTGGTCATCCTGACACATAAATTAAATGCATAAATGCCAGATGGTTTGGCATAAACATCCTATATCAGTAACTTGTCAGATACACACCTGTCCTTGACCCTCCTAAGTGGCTCATAGTGCTAATATCATTGCTGCTGCAGTCTGTATTCCCATGCCCCTTACTCCCCTGTAAGGCCTCTGACTAGCAGAGCCCACCATGTTGCCACATTTGGGGCTGTTAAGGAACATACACAAGCTTCCTGAGCCATGCTGACTTTTCGGTGAAACAGCAAGGAGGTCTCTCCTCCAGCAGGTTTAGCCCATGGTGATGTCCTCCTGTCCGGGCAGTGGTTTTTATTTCTGTGCTAGGCTTTTTTTTTTTTTTTTTTTTGAGAATATAAAGCCTAAACTTAATGAAAAGGGGGAAAAGATACAGCTAAGAAGAGTCTGACTCAAGGTAACAATCCCAACTAGAGAGCTCAAGCTTTTACCATGGGACCAATACCTAAGGAACACAGGTATCTGGAGATCACACAGATCATTCCCATGGACTGTGCCTCCTCACAGTCCACACATGCCATGAAGTCCACACATGGCACAACATGACAGCGGGAGAAACACAGGGGGAGGAAAAAAAAAAAAAAAATCACTCAATATCTATAAGCATGTCCTAGCACAGAAGCATCAGCAAAACCAAACCAGCTCAACAAAGCACTTATTTGGACACTGTGACCAGCTTTAGGTTCACTGAAGCTATACCCCAGCACATCTTCATGGAGCAGATATCACTCTTTTCACCAGGAGGTTACTATACTCTTCACTGCTCCGAGTTCCCAGATGACACAGAGCAAACATTCACATGCCTGACTGCAAACTAAACTCTTGTATCCTTTTCCACTGAGATCGGAATAACTTGTGTGATACTTTCAAGCACAGGCAAAATTTGTTCTGTTTAATGTGATCAGATCTTTCTTCAAAGTGGAGCAGAAAATAGTTAGTTTCAAGGGAGCCAAGCTCACTCTCACATAGATTTCCCACACCTCTCCTATTCCTATGAGCCAGTCACGGCCAATAACTTCCACACACGTGTGTGTGCGTGGGAGGGAAGGTGGGAATTAAGGTATAAACAACTGGCCCTAGCTGGTAACAAATTCTCCTTAGCTAGGCCAAAAGGGAATCCAGGCTACCTCAGCAACAGGACTCCCCAAGCAGCCTTTCTTTCAATGGACAATGCTGAACAATTACGTAGGAGGTGTGGAAATGTTTCTCCTCAGAGACCAAGACCTCAGATAAGGAAACAACACAAGTTTTAACAAGTGATGGTTTGAAAGACACCCCTGTTAGCAGGCAGAGCTCCCAGATACTACAATAACCACTTTTTTTCTAGTAGAAAAACAAACAGGAATTGAACCCAAATCAAGCTGCAAGCAGTAGGGTTAGTGCTAAAACCTCTCCAGAATCTTAAACAACAACAAGGAGGTGCTTTCTAGCTGTAGAAAGGGCAGGTCAGACTCCAGAAGCACAGGTTACAAAAAGAACCACAGAGATACTAAACAAGGCACTTTAACAAGATCACCCCAAAACACAGAGGCAGCATTGTACCAAACCAGGGCACTCATGTGCTTTGTCCTCTCTTTGGAGAGAGAGAAGGAGAGAAAAAAAAAAAAAAAAAAAGAAAAAAAAAGTGTTTTAGCTCAAAATGAGCCCTTCACCCCACCGTATTCACTATTCCAATGCAGCGTCCAACACTGCTCCCTCCCAGCAGGCTGGGAACCAACAGAGCTTCCAGGTGGCCCCCTCAGGGGCTGCCTTTGCGCCTAGGACACCTCCATCAGGGGAGGCATTTAAACTACCCCAACCCGGCCAGGAAGATGACGATACGAGACACAGAGTGCGGGGAGCCCTTGTGACGGGCTGCAGCACCCGAGGCCAGAGTTGCACAGGGTGCGGGGCAACCCGGGACAACTCGGCCCCCACGCGGCCGCGTGGGGACAGGGGCCGCGAGCGCGGACGGGGTCAGCACCGCGGACAGCGCCCGGGGGCCACCTGTGCGTTGGGCCGAGAGGAGGAGGAGGAAGGGGAAGGACGGGAAAGGGGCAGCCCAGGCCGAGCGGCGTCCAGCCGAGCAGCGGCCAGGGGAAAAGGCGAGGGCGGCGGGGACAAGGACGCGCTCTCCCCACCTGGGCTGTGGCTGGATCTCAGGCGCCTTCCACAGAGACACTGCAGCATATGCGAGCCTTTCTCCAGGAGAAGCCCGAGAATCCTCATGGATTTCACTTTGTGGCGCCCTCCCGCTCCTCGGAAAAGGGTCCGGCCCCGGCAGCGGCCGGCTCTCAGCGGCGGGGCGCCGCTCGCCGCCAAACTTCGCGGCCCATCGCCGCGGCGCCGCCGCCACTTGCCGGGACTCCCGCGGCCGGAGGGGAGGCTCCGCCGGGAGCGGGGGCGGGCCGGCTCGGAGGACGTCAAGCCCTAGAAAGCCGCGCGGCCTCCCGCGCTGCCCCCTGCCGG
>VWPW01031447.1:350988-384646 GCA_013389825.1 Crypturellus undulatus
CGGGGGAGGGAGGGAGGGACGCGGCGGGCGGCCCCGGGCACCGCCGCGGGCGCAGAGCGCGGGATGGGCCGCGGCCACCAGCAGCGGGGCTGCCCCGAGGCCTCCACGGGGCCCTTGGGGGCGGCCCGGAACAGCCCTTGCCTTAAAGCACGGGAAGGATCGAGCGCAGCCCGCGAGGGAGGCAGCGCTTTGAGGGGCACAGTCACACCTTACAACGCCTAGTTGTAAATAAGGAGGGCTTGCTCGAGTAAATCAGTAACTTTCTACAGAGATCACTTCATCAAAATCAAAGATTCTGTTTTACCTGTTTAAACCCTAGCAGCCAAGTTCTTGCACACAGAAGCCCATACAGAGGTTTTTATGCTACTCAGAGTAAGGCAGAGCATGTATTTCACATGCAGGATGGCTGGAAAAAAAGTTCTCTTTGAGAGTCAAGATTTTGATTCATGAAATGCCCCAGCTCAGACCCCACCACCCAGAAATCTTAAAGGACAAGAGCACAGAAAACTCCTAAAATAATACTAACAAACAGAAAACACTTGACTTTCACCTTAGTGGGTTCTGGGACAAGCCTGAGCTGGGACTCATCCTAGCACTGGGACACTTTCCTTGCCTGCAGACAGGGTTACCCTGCTCTGCACCAGCTTTGAGCCTTCTCTGCCCCTGCCTCTCCTGGCACCTGACTAAAGGGGCCAAGCTCCTCAACCAGCCTGCAAGACACAAGATTTTCCAGAAAATGAGCTGGAGACATAACAGGCTTTTACCCAGCACATCGTACAAACATGGAGATGTAGGTATGGTCTGATTAACTCTTGCTAGGATATAAGAATAAGTCACTGTGATCAGGTGCAGCAACACCGTACTCACTAGGAAACCCAATAGGGTGGAACAGTTGCTAGAAAACATATGGGGCTCCAAGTATCCAGGGGCATACAGAGGTATAGAAAAAGTGCCATCCTAGTATGACAGTTTGCTGAGGACTTGTGGTAAAATTAATGTTTGTGAGAACACCAGAGTCTTTCATGCCCTGCACTTTCAGTTTTCTTCTAGAATAGATTAAAGAGGCAGTGAAAATGCTAAATGTTTCATGAAATGGAAGCTCTTATTTTCTAGTCAGCCCTACTTAGTACACTGGAAATAGCACGTAGCTAGAAGCAAAGCCAGCAGCACAAAGTTCAGAAGCATTAAAAGAATGCGCACATAGCAAGGATCCCAGGGATCAGTTATTAATAAAGGCAGGATTCTTTTTGTGTAGTGGTATGACTTGGGCTGAAAATCACCACTCTCATATGTATTGGTTCATAAACTATTTTATATAGGACCCTGGAAGCTCACCAAGTCACAGAATAGAATGAAGCTGCCCTTTCTCCAATGGTTTTTCACATGCCCACAGAGTCAGCATCTTTGCTCCACCTACAATTCCTTTGTAATGCCTATTCTGTGGGAATCAGAAGATTGCTGTGCCATTTCTTGGCAGACACTAACCAGACTACAGCAGTCACCTCTCCTCTTCCCCCACAGCTTTCAGTTCTCTGCTCTACCCGACCACAGAGCAAGAGCTCCTGTGGAACCAGGCCAGAAGCAGTTTACACAATGAAGCTCTAAACTACGCCTGGTGGCTCTTAGTACTCCTGCAATGGTAGACACACACACAGACACCCCGATCCCTCTTTCTGCAAATACATCAGCAGCATGTTTGAGATGAGAACAATTCTGGATTTGCCAGATCAAGGACAGTACAGCAAGATCTGAAGTCAAGGTGCCCTCCTTGCACAGCAGCCAGCGCGGAGGCTGTAAACGAGGGGCCTCTGGTTTCAAAGAGTCAATGGTGAAATGCAGCACTGTACAGGAGGGATGCACTGGGATGTTGTACATGTTGGCTAGTGTTGGAGCTGTGATGCACTAGGACTTGGACAGAAGAGGACAAGTGTATTAGATAAGATGCACAGGGCTGTAAGAAAAAAAAACTGCAACAAGCAGTTGAGACCTCTGTTTATCAGAGCAGCACAGTTGCTCTTCAACTAGTTAGTCATAATAACCCATAAAATCACTAACAAAATAATCCCCACTTTGCTGAAGTGTTTCAAGATAGCAAGGCTGATGATCTAGGGGTGGCAGGTTCTGATCTGTCAGCAGCCTTGCCACATGGTGAGTCAGTTCCTGATTCACAGCAGAGCAACAGAGAGCAGAATCAAACCAGGCAAGGAGTGAGCAAGTGTTATCCGCCACTTCTAAAGGAGGGGCATGAGTACAATGAGCACACCTTTCAGACTGAGCATATTGAAGTAAATTTAAGCAGCAAAATAGAAGCATAAAGATGATATAGGATGGTACTTTATGCGGTGCATATAACTAAAGTGTGCATATACCACAAAAATAATCAGTAATTCATGGACCCAGCTAAGTATATCCTAACATAGCAAACAGTTTAAGATAAATGGAGCTGATATAAATCAAGATATTGCTAGATGAGTTAACTCATTTTAATCCTAAACTAGGCAAACCAAAATATATTTATCTGTAAAAGGCCAGCACATATCCACATATTTGTTATGCATGTAAGTAGTGCATAAATCTTGCCCCATTATTGCCCCATTCAGGGGCTGCCATTATTAAATAATGCACATAATATTCCAGAAGTGACTGTGAAAGTCACTGTGAAAGTGGTAGACATTTGAATTTTGCCCATTGATAGAACATGGTTATCAAAGGACAGAGCATTCTTGAATAAAAGCAGAGATTACATTCGCTGAAACACAGAGAAAGGCAGGAAACACTCTGAGGTCAGAAGACATTTGGAGGGAACACTGTCATGTGTGTTTGTCCCTTATTAAATTAAAATGCCATTGGCCTTCTAAAGCATGGAACAGAGACAAGAATATGTTTGGGATTATGGAATTTAAATTAATACCTTTTACTAAAAAGAGACTGCTCTCTATGATCAGAAAGAAATAAGGTGATTTAGCATATGAGACTCTGCTTGGTATTAAAACAGCAGAATGTACAGGAGTTTATCAGTTACCAAAGCCAAAAAAAAAGGGGGGATGGAGGGGGGAAGCTACAAAAGCTCAGAGGACAGACTAGTGAGAACAGGCATTTTTCTTGCATTCATGTAAAGACAGTGATAAACCTTTGAGGTGCTGGGTCCTTCCCATTTTGCTCTTGCCCTTATTAACTACATGCAGTTCTCAATGTCGCAACTGATGCACAGACAGAGCCTGCAGAGCTAGCTTGGGGAATCTTCACCCTCTGTATTTTCTGGACATACACGGATGTGACAAGGAATGCTCCTTTCTCCCCAACAGCTTGGTTCAAGCCAGTGCCGATTCAGGCACTGGACATACCTGTGTCCTTCACTAAATTTAGAGATCTTAGAGCACTTCCTTATCATTTCTTGGCACTCACTCTGTGAATCTGTTTATGAACATCCATAGTATATTCCTCAGTGACCACCCTCGTGATGACAGAAAACCCTTCTTCACCACCTTATTTTGCAAGAGTCATTTGAGCAACACTTGGTTCAAAATGAGTCAGAAAAATCACAGCCCTTTTCAGTGCAAGTGCTTATCCCACCATCACCACCGTGCCTTTGCAGTATTGCTGCACCGAAGCAGAGCACTGAGGGCAGGTCAGGATAGCAGGGCCCGTCTCCTAGACATACGGAGCAGGAGCAGCATCTATACCCAGCTGTACCCGAGTGCAGAGTATGCACACCAGAGTCAGGAACCGCAGCACAAAGTTCAGGAGGTTGCTGAAGGTCAGAATAAATTCACAGCAGAGTAGGGAATCACCTGTCAGTCTTCACTCTGGTGATTTAACAAGGCGATTAGTCTCCCCCTGATCTGTAGAGTATTATGCTCTCTGGCAAAGACTGCACTTATTTTGCTGGAAATATTATCAGAGAAAGTTTCCCACAAGCCTTCTGCTAAGAATGGGAGAATGAGATGCAAAGATGTAGCTTGATTCTGTACGGAGGCTAGATAGACCAACTGCCTAGGTACCTTTTTAAGCTCAAAAAACAGTTCTGCCATATGAATACAAGGGAATAGAAACCATTTCCTCCAGCTCCTGGTGAAGAGAATAGCTTGGAAAAACTTGGCTTCCCTTCACCTCACCAAACTAGATTTAGAAAGGCCTTGATAGGCTTATCCACAGGCTTGAATAGATTTATCCGCAGACACACAAAAAGATTGTATAATAAGTATTTAGTAGCTGCATTTTTAGACATTAAGTCTAAAATTATATGTAAAGATGATTGTATCAAATATCTTGAGCCTGAATTAGTGAAAAGGGGATGTTCTGTATACTTCTTAGCTCAGAGGTACTTCCTCAGAAAGGAACTCTTGTTTTCAGAAAGGATGCAATTGCAAGATGGGATTCAGTCTTTCAGATATGCACACCTGTGAACAGTGATGGACTGAACCTAGTGCCCCTCCAGTTAAGGGAGAGTTTGCCCTCTGGAAGCCAGATGGGACAGTGCTGCTCTTATTAATTTGGGCTGCCCAAGGAACCTATTTTCTCATGTCACTTCCACAAACTGCAGTTCCTGCAACATAAAAAGGAGCACCTCTTCTGTAGTCAACCTTCTTTTCTTAGAGTTCAAGTCCAGAGAAGACAACCTGTAGCAATGTAATACAGCACCTGTTCTGGGGGGAGGGTTCTCCCTTATTCTTACACACTACATAGAGCTGGTTGATTGCTCACAACTCTTTTGCACAGACAATGGGGTAAAAAGCATCTTTCTCACCTGTACCACATCCCTTTATTAACTTCCAGCTTACACAGTTACACCACACTAAGTAGCAAGTTATTCCACAAAAACTATGTGTAAGAACACTGATATGTCCCTTTCCATAACTTGGAGCATATGCTCTAGAAAAGAGGGCAGTAAAGAGGTCATATATCACTCCTTCCATCAGTACCTACTCCCATCTTACAGTATCCTGCAGCTTTGAAATGTTCTAGTGCATAGGACATCTCACATCAAGTTTTATAACCCTTGGCTCTTTCTCAACAAGTTTTTTTTAATCAACTTTTTGGCCAACCAGTACCCACTGGCATCCTCCCCATCCTTTAACAAGGTGTTCAAGGGGTTCATTACATACTGAGAAAACTAAGTACTTTCAGGTGTCTTCAGAAATGAAACAATTGAAAGGGGGAAACAGCAAAGGTGTATGTAATCATGACTCATGGAAAACAGGAATTATCATATAATAAAGTGAAGAAAGCGATGAGGAAGTAGTTTTAAGCAAAGGAAAGTTTTCTCAGTATGTGATGAACCTGCTTCTCATCTCTCCCTGAACAGCAGCTATTCTGCATTTGGCCTTGACCTTGTCACTGTTACATATGTCTCTTCTAGTTCTACTTTTTTTTTGAGGCAAGATAACTAGAACTGCACACGTATCTCAAGGTGCAAATGCATTAGATTACTGCATGATAAATTCTATTTGTTCTCTATTTCTTTCCTAGTAATTTCTTCCTGATTCTGCTGAGCTGCCACTTTAAGAGTGGTCCACAGTCTCGCCAAGATCTTACTCCAGAAATGAAAAGGCCAAAGTAACACTCCATACTGTGAGGGCCCTTAAGTAATTCCCATTCACCTTCCACAGAAACTACTCTCTTATATCACTGTTAGTTCACCAAACACTCAGCCACCAGCAGATCCTTCTGCAGCTCTACACTGTCCACATCTCTCTTCTGCTCCAAATTATTTTTTGGTCAGCTCTGTCTCTTCCTCATCCCCTCACTCTTCCAGAGGGATATCCCAGTCTTGTTTCTCTCTACTGGTAATTTCTCTCCCTTGCAGAAACTGCCCCCTTTTTAATTTATTATTTATTTTTAAGAAAAACTCCTGGCAAAGGACCCAGGAAAGAAAGTATTTTAGAAATCCAAGCACAAAGTTTCAGCTGGAACAGGATGCTTGGAAAATGCCCAAGAATTTGGAAGGCATGACATCCCTGCAGGAGCCATGCTCTCCCTCACCCAGGTGATCAATATTGAGCTCCAGCCACCCCTATACTCCTAGAATAAGTGGTATGAACTTGATTTTTTAAACTGACAGCTGAATTTCAGAGAAAACCTTAAATGTTGCCACACTACTCCCTAAATTGCCCCTACAGGTAGCACAGCTGCCTTCTGGAGATGCTTCCTTGGCAGGTGCTATTTCTCTGGCAGCAACACTTGCTTTTTCAGGACACAATCCATCTCTACAGCCCCTCACTAAGTAGCAGGAAAACACACAGGAAAGCAGAACTCTCCCATATCTGCCACTGCCTGCAGCCTCAGAGACTAGTGAGAGAGGAAAGCAGATTAAAGGGACATAATAGGGTCACCGCAGTGGAGTTCTGATCCGTAGGGCCCTGGTAATTGAGGTTATTAACCCATAGTGGACAAAAATGGCTTTGCCTGAGACATGACCCATGCTCGGAGGTCAACAGCTTGTAATTGTGCCAAGAGACTTTGAACGAGGTAGGTAAGCGAGTGGACCCATGATGGAAGAGAAAGCCTCCCTCATGGTTTCCACTGATTCCCTGCATGAAGCATGAACTGGCAGGCCACCTTCTTTATCTAAGGATGCAACTGACTCCCATGCACTTCCACAGGGAAAGATAGAGAGGCTTAACACTGGAGATTCTCTGAGGGCAAGTATAACAGACCACCTCTGCAGGGAGCCAAATCCCTCTTTCTCCTCCAGCAAACTTATTCTGGATGTTCACGAGTGTATCTAAGGTCAGGAGCAACATGAATGAAAGTACGAGCCTCCCCATCTGTCTGCTTCCAGTGACACTAACAGCACTTTTTAGTGAAGTCCACAGTTGAAGTGTATTTATTGTGGCATGCTAATACAACACATGTGGCGGAGCCCTATCTAGACAAGCAAGTACTTGCCTGCCTGACTCCCTGCCTTGGGAATGATGATACAAGAAGTGCTTTCTGCTCCAATTCACAGCTTCTCAAGTCAGAGCCAAGTCATTTACTGCTGGGGCGCTACTGTTCAGACAGACCCTCACTCATTAGCAGGCCACGGTGGCCAGACTGTATTGACAAACCCACTATTCTGTAGTGTGCAAATCCCAATCCCTCCACTGTACCATCTCCAAAGCAGCAGTCTTTACCAGACCCACACCATTTGTCACAGATGGTTCTGAAGGTAAAGAGACAGAAGTTGGCCATTAAATAATAATATGATGGAGTATTTATAGCTATATACATGAAGGAAATTTCGTGTTTCAAGAGAACTGAAGGCTGGATTTACAAGGCCTTCGTAAGAGCCAACCTTGAAATCCTGGCCTAGAGACATTCTGAATTTTTTCCCATGCAATACTCAGCAGAATGTAGCAGAGTTAAGGAGGAATATCTTCCAAACTTTCTCAAATATTGTTGTTTTGGACACATGCTTCAAAAAGGTTTTAAAAAGTCAAATACATTCATATTTTTTCCCCGAAATGATCTTCTCTAAGGTATTTCTACTTTACTGAACATATTTTTTAACACTATTACAAAAATAAAATTATAATGAAAGATTTAGACCTTATCAAAAGAAAATACTTCCATAAGTTTCTTATATGAACTTGGCCAGCAAGAAATACCCAGCAGGGATGCTGGGATGACACAGGTGCGAACAGGGATGAATTTAACCCCCATGTGACAAGGTCACACCATGCACACTGCCGTAGCAGCTCCAGAACAGTGCACAGACCCAGGCAGTGCCCTCATCTCTGTGCTGGAGCTGCCCCACTGCTCTGGGAAGCCAACACACTACCAGCACAGGGGGGAATTGGTTTCAGTAAGAGAAATTTTTTTTAAGCCCTTTCCCTCTCGCCATGGCAATCCCACAAGCTTGCCCCCCCCACACCACAGACAGCCCATGAAACTGACTTCACATGCACCAGGACACCTTTTGCTGTTCATAGTTGCAGGACAAATAGTGAAAGCAACAAGTACCACCAAGCACTGCCAGTCACAGACCCATCTCCTTGACTCTATACTAAAAAGCATGGAACCCAATCATATCATACACATTTGAGTTTTTTTTTTTTTTTAACATTTGATTCTCAGTTTAGGGTCTTTTAAGGTTTACATTCTTCGCTTTTCTTTGCAGCCTTTAGAAACAAATAACTAAAAATGTCAGGTTGTAATTCTTATATAACGGCTTAGGGATTTAAGAAAGGCACCAAATCCTCCAAGAGTCAGCAACACCAGTTTGCAATAATCACACCAGCGACAGGTAACATTGCTGGCTCCCAGAGACAGCAATCATTTCTGACTTGTGACATACTCCATAATGGTCTTGTTCTATGTCTGCTGAAAATAAGAATGATGCTAGTGTAGATGGAGCCTTAGACTGATTAGCAGTCCTCAGGAAATCCCGCTTCCCTACAGGAAGCTAAAACTTCTCAGCAGCTGGCAATATTTCACTTCTGTTAGAAGAAAGATTCCAGCAAGTCCAATCTCAAAGCAAGCAAAATCTGGCAAAAAGCGAATGAAAGGTGTTCAGGTAAAACATGAAGGCTCATTTTAGTGAAAGATGAAGCCTCATTTTAGGGAAATCTGCTGTGGAGCACAGCAAGAAAGAAGAAATCAGAACTAGATGACCAGTCTGTAGAACAGTAGGAAGGAAACAAAATATGAAAGGCAACAAAATACAGAAGACAACTAATTATGAGCAGATAAATGGAGGAAGGATGCACATGGCATTACTGAATGCCTTGGAGGTTGATTACTGCACTGGCTTGCCACTTCCCGAAGGAAAAGTCCAGAACATAGACCACCCACACAGCACAGGTGATGGACCAGCCCAGCACAAAAAACACAGCTCAGCACTGGCTAAAGATGTAACTGCAGCAGCAGCAGCGCTGACCAAGAAAGGAAATGGCAGGGAAACTACTGTAAAAGGTTTTACAATAATGTTCAAGAATTAGCATCAGATTCAGGCCTGGCATAAGCTAATACTATTCCACAATGTTTGAATTTAGCTCACGTGTTTTAGGCATGAGTTTCTTTATAGACATAATGAGAATTCAAAGTCAGGATAACCAAGCTGAGCTGCTGTTCCACAAGTGTGTCCCAGGCTGTTTGAGACACTGAAATGCCCCTTTTCTCATTCGCACCGTAACCTATATACGGCACGTGGTCCATGCATCTTCTCCCCCTACTCGAGAAAAGTCACCACAGGATGTTATCTAGTGCAGCTGCTGGCAGAGCCTCTGTATCCACTGAAGCAGGACCGCTTTGAATTCAAGACATTTCTACACTAGCTTTGTATATATTTACATTGGGATAGCCAGGCATCGTCAAAGCAAGTGATGCAAAAGAGCATTCAGGGGCTTCAGGAAGCCTCTGAAGTGCTTTCCAATACTGAAAGGAAAGAGATACCTGCAGAACTGAAATCCACAAGTAGAAACGTCAGTTGTCCTGAGGACTCAGTGCTGCTTAGTCCCAAGGCAGTGTTTCTGTCCTTGTATAAACAATTATCTACAGTGTATTCACAAGCAAGTAGCACCACAGTCATCATCCTCCTTTCCTGAAAAAGGTGCACCCCACAAATCCAATGGCAAAGCAGTGATTTTGATGGAGAGAAATAAGTAGGCAAAGCAAAAGTGTTTTGAGTACTCTCTTGAGTATCTTGCATTGATACTCAGACCACTGTGAAGGCAGTTCCTTCCAGACAGAATTAGCTTAACCTCCAACAGAGGCAACCTGAACTACAAAATGTTGTGGTTCACAAACTCTACATAGATGTTACACATTCTCCAGACAGCAAGAGAGCCACAAGGCTTTTCCTTTTCTCCGCCTGGTTATTTAGAAGGCAGGTCTCACCAACACTCCATTACCCTTTCTCCAGCATTTCAATTCCTCCTTTGCTATTCTGGCTCCCAGAGGAAGCCTCCATCCCCCAACTCCCTTGTTACCCAGCTGTTTTGCACAGATTTAGCAGGATGACTCAGATCTAGAAACACCAGTTCAACACAGCTCTAGAGCAATTGCAGAGTATATGTAGAGAAGGTCCTAGTAGGTGGGTGCATCAGGGACAGGGAAGCTTTGGTTGCTCTTTGAATACACAAGGGACCCATATCAACATCAGCTCCATACACTTCTTTCCCAAACCCTCCAGGTTTTGCTTTGCAGTTCCTCTCTCCAGCATGTCCCAACCAAAACAGCGAGGCATTCACGCACAGCAGCCCTGCTTTTGTGTGGATTCAGGCCACAGCCAGCAGAGTTCACACACTGTATGTGCTCTGGGTATCGCTCACTCCTCACACACGACCTTCCCAGCCCTCAGCGTTGAGCACAGTTCATTCCTACCAGTGAGGACCTTTGCTCTGACATGTCCCCTCAGGCTCCCGCCCAAGAGCAAAGCCAGTCTTGGTGCTCCTCAAAGCCCTGATCCCAGCTCTTCCTTCCCTAGGCCTCTCGAGTGCAGTACCAGACTAGGTCATTTGAAGGCACAAGGGCTGAAAGGCTGGCACCTAAGGCTTTTCTGTTTGTTTAGGGTTTTCCCCTTTTCCCTACCAAGTTACAGCAACAATCACAGTATTTTTTTCTTTCCTTTGTGCTTGGTGTCAAGCCACAACGAAACCCTAACAATCCCACACCACTTCACAACACATGAGCACAGGTCCAGCTCTACAGCGTAGGGTTACATCAGTTGCAGTGTTGCACAGGGGAAAAGGGGAGAAGGGACTAATAAGACGACCTCAGGCTCCCTTGTTTATTTGCTGCACTTCTGCAACAGCAATGACAACTGAGTAAAGCAAGGCAAAAAGGCCTTTCTCCTCTCCCTGCTCCCTCGATCCCCTTTATGATTACAGTGATAGCTGTAAGACACACATGCAAATGTCCAAGAAGATTACTGCCAAATCAGCCTGTGTGGAGAAAAGCAGGTGAAAACAGAAGCATTGCTCTCAGGCTGATGTTCTCAGGGGACAGATTGTTCAAGATACCTTCTTAAAGCGCTTGTGTAAGTGGGGCTCTCAGGCCTGAGTCCATCTGAAATAATTAGGTTGCCTTTCCCCAGAGTGCAAACAATTTCTAACTTGGGATGTGGAGAAGGGTATTTCCTGCTGGCATCACTAGATGCACAGGAGCGAGTGTGGCTGCAGTTCCCTGGGAGTAGATCAATTCCCCCTACCCACAGCAACTCACACATGATGGGCAGGCAGGTCTCTAACAGGGACATGTGAATGACACCACCTGCACAGACAGGACAGAAGCACAACCAGAGCTGCCCCTCTGCCTATATATTAAGATCAAATGAAGAGTGGACATTTTTCGGCAACCACAAAAAGCATGACAGCCCCCTTGGCTCCACACGAAGTATGCAGCTGCCTTTAATGAGAAGCGAGCAGACACTAGCTGTACTTGCAGACCACCGGGGGAAGCACCCAGTAATGGGCCTACATTAAGGCAGAGTAAATTAATAATCAGAAACAATTTCTGAGCTGACGTCTGCTGCAGCCTGTGGGGTAGTCTCTGAGCAGCTAAAACTAGAACAGAACAATTCCAGGGGAACAAGTCAAGAGGAAAAGCCTGCACCGATCTGCAATGATGGAGTAGTGCCTGGATAATCTCATTTTGAAGTCTCTTCCTTCTACTGCTCCGCAGCCTGTTCCTTAAATAGGTCCTTGCCTTCTAGAAACACTTGGGTCCCTTCTGTGGTACACTACAATTTCTTGTGTCTTTCTTACCAATAAGATGTTTAACACAGGGTTTCTGCAGAGGCTGGTTATTTTCTGCAGGATACTCACAACAACTAGGATCAATGGAGAGCACATGCCCAGCTTGACCAACCTGCCGTGCAGCAGCTGTGTTTGCGCTGCACCTCGCAGCCTCTGCTGCACACACTTCCTTTCTCTCCCCATTGCACATTACATGTCCCTTCAAGGTTTCTTTGTAACTGCCCATTATAAGCAGCACTCACCCAATAGACAACCACACTGAAAGCACCTAAGTGAAATGAGCACACTGCAGTTCAGCCATGGCTCAGGAAACAACGTAGACACAAAATGCCACGCAGAGCCATCTTGCACATCACAAGAAGTTGCAAAACACACAAAAAATAGCACCAGTTTTGCAGAGAGCAGTGGCCTTGATTACTCCTTCATGCTAGTACTGCCCTCAGGGTCTTCCCACACTATAAATGCTCTTCAAAGACAGGCCCTAGTCATTGGAACCAGGCAGGAGTTACAGGGATGCCCTTCCTGTTTGCGATGCTGTACCAGCATAGGAGGTAAACCTGGAAACTCCAGTCTTTTTGGAGAAAGGAAGAAAAGGTTCATCTAGGGGGTGTTAGCTCATTCTTGTTCTTTACACAGACAATATGACTACAATTTAGGGGTCATAAGGATTTTAAAAAGTTTCCGTAGTGGTATATGGTTGCACTGAAGCTTTCTGCATGATTAAGGTTATTAATGATACTGTTAGCTTATAAAACTATAGGTAATACTTTCCTGTTATTTAATAATTGCACTGGAATGGGCTTTGGTTAGCAATAACAGTAGGTCTAACTCATTTGTTAACCAACAGATTTCAATAAAATATAAGAAAAAACAGTAAGTTAAAACATCTTCTGACAGCTCATCCCAGAAGCCTCGCCAGTACCAGAACTGCACTATTCAGGACTTTGGAGGGAGGCAAAGACATCCCAACTGTCTAATGCTCAAGAGCTCTTTAACCCACTCCATCTTCAGCTGCTTTCCGTTTCTCATTTTTTAACCTAGTTTTAAACTTCCGGAACTCTTATTTCTGGCTGCAGCTTTCATTAACAGAGACATGTTCCCCATTCAGTTCCTTCCAGAGATGTAGCCTACATCCCCAAAGTGCCTTTTGGGAAAGTCATCTGGTGAACTCACAGAATGAGGGTGCAGGGCCCTGAAGGACAGACAGAAGTGTCACTTCTGGAGTTTGTTTTCCCCTTGCTACACTGCAGCCAGACTCCACTGCTGAAGCCTTTAGAGCGAATTGTTCTTTGGCAGCCACTAGCAATTCTGGAAACAAAACTGATGTAAAGGACCAGCTTTTAAGGAGAGAGAACTTTTTCATGCCTTTCCCTTTTCTCCTGCAGTAGTAACTTACACAATGTTTCTTGCTTTGGTCATTCAGATTTTTGTGCCCTATTACATGGTCAGGAAAAAGGTTTTGATGCACAAAAAAGGGGTCTCTTGTCAGTAGTTTGGAATGCTAAGGCTTCTAGGACCTCTCAGTTGTTACAAGCGTACACCATATCTGATAGGGAAAGCATTTTCCTGATGATCCTCCTTTCATTACTCCCCACACTGGCTCTGTGAATTGCAGCAGCGCTCACAGACATCCCTAACATCTTTCTTGCTGCATTGCTCCGGTTTGTCAGTTTGCATCTCATCTTCCTCTAGGATGAGCAGTGACCTGACTGGATTAAGGTGGAGGCTGGAAATAAGTGATTTTGCAATACTTTGTGAAATGTCCCAGTTGAAGTCTGTTTCTTACTCTAGGCCATCCACTTTGCCTCTGATCCCAAGAAGAGGGCATGTGTATGGCAAAGGCTGTTGCATATACTTGTCTACACACTCCTCTGCTGGGAGATGACAAGTTTTCCCCAAGTGAGGTGGAAGCAAACCGTCCCTAGTCCCAAAGCTATGCAGTCCTGTCAGAGCTTTACACTTTGCTGCTGAGATAAGCCAAGACTGCATGTAGCAGCTCAGTCACCAAGCCTGTAGCTTGATGCAGATTGCAGCACATCAGTCAAATAGCACAAGCAAGTTTGCATCTGGCTGCAGAAGACCATGGAAGACATACCCACAACTACTAGCACCAATTTAAAGCATCTCTTTGGTTTTGAAAGCATCAGTGCAGAAAGATGAGATAGAGATGCTGAACATCAACAGCAGAACTCTGTCCATAGCAGCTGCATACAAGTTTAACAAATCCTCACTATCCCTAGGCATTGGCAGAGATGCTGAGGTTGGCATTTGTCCCCTCTTCACAAGGGGGGATATTGCAGCAGAATTGAAGCAAGCAGCTCCTGGAGCTTCACACAAGCAGCTCATGAGGTTGTGAAAGGAACTGTACCAACAGTGGCTCTACAGCGAGGACTTCTGGACCCAGGTACTGAGGCAAGACACCACCCCAAGAAGAGGCAACACTGACACTCAGAAGCATTTTCCACACCTCTAACAACCACCATTCTATCACCTCCTGCAGCATTTGAAGTGACTTGAAAACAGATTTAGCCTGATAGAAATCGAACCACAAGCAGCTGGGTTGGCTGTTGTCAAAACATATTCTGTGACTGCAGTAACCAAGCCTACTGTATCCCATTTCCCTGTCTGAAAAACATAAATCTGTTCCCTCCTTTAAGCTGGCCATCCAGCTGTGCTTATCCCTCCTGTCCCACATGACTGCACAATCTCTCAGGGCTTTCCTAGGCTAATCCTGACACAAGTCCAAAAGGTGTTGGCAGCTCCCCACTCCAAACAACTGCCACCTTGTGAAGTGGTTAGAGCTGGTATTAAAATGAGCATTGAGCAGCATAAGAAGCTACCAATAGTCACTCAGCAGAGCAGCCTATAGTTGGTTTACAAAAACATTAAACAAGTACTCTTATTTTTCAAGACACTCCTTATTAAATTATTTTCAATTGATAATTTTCTTAACTTTCACTTTCTTACAACCAAAGGACCTTTCAGAGCTCAATCTGGACAGCTTAATAAAGGGCACTTTAGGAAGCAACTTGATCAATACCATGAGGCCCTGCACAGGACAGTTTGGGGGCTTTACCAACTCACAAGGTAACAGAACTACCCAAAGCTGCAAGCTGAAACTGAACAAATCCACAAGACAAGCGAGGTAGCAGCAGTGGTATAAAACATAGGAACAATTTAACAAGGTGAATTTTCCAATATTGGAAAACTTTAAAATAAAAAAGGATGTCTTCCTATATTAAATCCTGTAGTTCAAGTAGGAGTCGACTGAGGGTAACCCTATGACTTGTTCTCTGCAGGTTAGACCAAGATCACAAGGGTTTCTGACCTATAATTTAACGCTTATGAGGAGTTTCTTATTAAAAAGGTCAGGCAAATCACTGTCCTTTAAATCCCTACAACAACTCCTCTGCTATGAGGCCACAATGTAGAATCAATTAAAGAGCAGGGAAAATGGAATAGGCGAAAAGCCAAGAATTTGCCCAGTAGTAGAGACCACACTGCTCTCTGGGCCATGGGGTCCCATCGGCTCAGAGGTAGGGGACACTGAAAGGAGAATGGACCTATGAGCTCTGCCCTCCACAAGGCCAAACAGGTCTTGTTCTGAGCTCCAGATTATGGGAGTTTTGCTATTACTGACTATGATAGTACTCACTGTGTCCTCTGCTGCTCAGTGGAGGACACAGGCTTGCATTCTGCAGAGATGCCAAAGAAGCATCATTCCCAAACACCAAACAGTCCCACTGCACCACAAACCTAAGCACAAAGTTGTTATTCTTTCATTTTAAGCTCCCAGCCAAGCTCTCCATGTAATTATAACTCTAAACCAAAAGAGACTAAATATAAATAAAAGGAAAAAGGAAAACAAAGCTGACTGTTTAATGCACTGTCACTTTGGAATCAGTAAAAATAAAAATTCATCGTCAGATCTAGCTTTCTCCATGCTTTTCACATAAAAGTTGGCAGGGGAGTTTACAATGAATGAAAATTTTACCGCACACATCCTCAGAAAGCCACCAGAGGGTAGCAAAACATCTTAAAGAGCAGCTGACAGAGGTCCAGCAAAGCAGACAGATCCATACCTGCATCTCACTTCCTAGCAGCTATTTCAATTCTTCAGGATAGTTACTTTTTCATCTCCACCCCCTTTTTTTTTTTAAAAAAAAATTACAATGAATGAAAATTTTACCGCACACATCCTCAGAAAGCCACCAGAGGGTAGCAAAACATCTTAAAGAGCAGCTGACAGAGGTCCAGCAAAGCAGACAGATCCATACCTGCATCTCACTTCCTAGCAGCTATTTCAATTCTTCAGGAAAGTTACTTTTTCATCTCCACCCTTTTTTTTTTTTTTAAAAAAAAAAAAAAAAAAAAAAAACAGATGCTATCAATATCTCAGATTGCCACTCCAGTTTCATAGGAACCTCCCAGCTCTGGAAGTGTCTCTAGGAGCCAAACTGGCACTGTCCTGATGTCCTGCTCACACTTCTGCTCTGCCTCAGGGCAGGAAGACCTGGAGGAACTCTTTCTGTTTAAGCCTCCTACATGTGGAGATCCTGATCAAGACTGAGCCATGATGCTAGCAGGCCCTTTGCCCTGTTTGGGAACAAGGACCTGGCAGGAGACAGGGGAGGATGGATATGTTGGGGGGGAGGAAGAGTCTGACTTTTGAATAGCTTCTTCATGCACAGTCTGCAGGAACCAAAAATAGCTACTAAGTATTTCAGTAAATCATCCCCAATAATTAAAATTGTGACGTGTTTTCTGTCAATCCCAAATGCAGTGAAAGCCATCAGATATATTATTCACTACAAATTACTCACCCAGCTGCATTTGCAGAGTTGAAAATTTCCATTCACTTAAACCTAAGTTCAAAGAATCCATCAAACCTCTAAATTGGAAGTTCTTTCATATCCGCCTGTTCCTAAAAACAAGGAAAATGAACCTTCCCTTGTCCACCCTATTTACTAAACACATGTATGTCTCATCTAGGAGGTTATTGCAATAACAGTAGCACAGCACAATGCCAAGTTACACCCATTCAGTGCAGAATATACAAAGCTGCTTTCAGTGCATACAAACACAGAAATTATTAAATACATTGTCTGCAAAGCACACCCAAAACCAAAATATTCCACTTGTTCCACCTGGTACTACACTATATCTAATCCCAGCCCTTTGCCACATTCCCAGGAAGCAACAGGAAAGAGAAGGCAGCTCTTTCCAGGCCTATTCCAATTTTAAGTAAAGTTCCCTCATAGGGAACTTCGATCAGTCCTGCCCCATCAAAACTAGAAGTATTTGCAGATTTCCTAAAGTAAATGCTAAAGACATCAAAATCATCACCTTATAGGTTTATGAAAAAATCTCTAGCATCATCTAAGCTCAGTCATGAAGCGCACTCCTCCATTACATCTTCACCATGAATTGCAAATGCGAAAGGACGCATACACAGTACAAGAACACTGTCTGTACAAGACATTATATTTTAAGAAACTACACAGTATTTAAGGAGCTCTGCTTATTGCATAGCCAAGGTCAGGATAACTCAAGGGAATATATTTCAGAAACTAAGCAACCCTGCTGGGATAGTCAGAGCATGAGCAATTCTGTCAAGATCCCCCCAGCATATTTTGATGTTTAATATAATCTGTTATTAACAAATATCAGCTAAGCTCTCCCTCATCTGTAGTATGAGACACTCCAGAATATATTGGAAAGAAAATGGTGTGTGCAATCAGACCACTTCCTCCATCTGCTTGGCACGTGCGTTTCTAACCACAAAACCGCTCTTTTTTCATTCTTTTATCCCAGTGACCTGTAGTCCCACAACTACACGAGGAAGCTGTTGACAGTGTCCAAAACAGAACAAATATTTGGCAAAACAAGCTGCAGAACCTGTTTAAAACATGAGGGCTGCACTTCACTGCTACACATTTGCACCACAGTCACACTGTATTGATCCTGCTCGGAGAGGAATAACTGCTGGGAACTGCATTTGAGTAGTCAGCACTGCACCTTTTGGTGGGAAGCTACAGTCCAATTTTTGTTCTACCACACTAACTGCACATACACCTGCATAAAGCAAATTTCTCCCTTCTCCAGAATGCAAAAAGCACAAAGACAAATTTTATCCACCTTGTAGATAAAGCAGAGAGTATGACCACCAGTCCTGGAAGTCCTCTGATGTCTTCAGTGTTGTCACAGCACCATCTGCAGTGGCCTGTGCTTCCCAAAACTGGTCTATTTCTAAACTTCAGAGTTTCAACTCCCCCCTTAGCCTTTTACTTCCAAAGCCCAGGGGAAGTCCCATTCAAGTCATCACCTAAATACAGAGACCACCTGTATGCCATTTCCAAGATGAATGTTCCAATTTAAGACTTGCATGCTTCAGGGCTTCAGTACATGGTACTTGCAGACACTGCTTTACATGAGCTGTAGGTATGATTTGGTTCCATGTGGTGAAGTGGAAAAGGGGGAGACTCCTGCACTGGAGTTTTTCTGCAGGGTCACTTTTATACCCATGTAATAGTACAAGGCTCTTCATCACATTCTCATCCCTTTGCTACAAGGCTCTTCATCACATTCTCATCCCTTTGCTTCATCCTGCCTGCAGTTTGGGTTGCCTGTGGATATAATTCAATTTCCCTAGGCTTTAGGAGTCCTGGGCTGGACAATGCACTTACAATGAAGAAGCTGCACGCTGGCAGTTTCCCTGGCAGCTGAGAGCCACTCAGGAAGATTTAACTTCCCTTCATAACTAAATGGTTATTGGAGGTGATGTGGGGGGAAGGGGGAAGGGTCACAAATATCCCCTTTGGCAAAGCCCATGGCAATACAGGGAAATATCATATCTATGTCACAGATCCTTGCCAAGCACATCTCCTTCTGAACGACATGTTGCACTGTCACTCTTGAATGTCACCCTGTTGGAGAGAATTTCTCAGAAGGAAGAGTCAGCTTGGAGCAACAAAAGCTGCCTTCAGAATTTCCTTCAGAAATACACACACGGAGGTGTGCAAGGCCAGGACACCATGTGAGTCTGGGCAACATGTGGAATAACCAACAGATATTCCTCAAGACTCACTGCTCGTGCTAAAACACTGCAGTTCTCCCTCATTAGCTCTGCATGCAGACCTATACTGGTAGGTATCTTACAAAGCCTGAAATCCAGTTTCTCTGAGGTTCTCCTTTCCATCATCATCAATATTCCAGCATTGCAGGACTGGTCTGCACGGGCTGGCTAGTATCCGCTCAGAGCAAAGCAGAGCACTTGCCAGGGCTTGAACTGCAGGATGCTGCCGAGGTTTGCTGCACATAGCAGGACTAGGCTGCACACTCTGCTGACACTGTAACATGCATAGGCAGACACACATTGAATATTTTTGCTCTACAAACAACTTTGCAGCAATGATATTTTCCAACAAAAATAGCTGTAGTTTGGCTAAGTGAGGGAAAAAGTTTGTTTTTCACTAGGGAAAAAAGTTTGTGGGGAAAATAGCATTAGCAGAGCATGCAGTGCAATGGGAAAAGATTGTCAGCTTACCTAGAGAACTGCTGCTTACCTCCACCAAGCTCTATTTTAGTTCAGAGCCCTACTTGCAAATTCTCTGTTAGAGAGGATGATACAGATTTTCTTATGGTATTTTAGATTAATTGCTGCTTGAGAAATTGAATATCCTCAAAGTATGATATCTATAAGCTTCTGATTCATGCATTTGTCATTTTGGATTATTAAGGCTGTGTGTATTTTTAACAGGGATATAGAATATCATCAAAAAAAAATCATCCAATTTACAATCCTATCTCTAGAATGAGTTCAGCATGTAGTGACTCCTGGTTCCACAATAAAAATCACACCATAAGCATGCTGCTTTCAACACTATCGCTCAATGTATTCACTACGTGATGTAGTAAAAAAAAAGTCATAGAAGGATCGCCCCCTGTATATATATATATATATATATATACACATACACACACACATATATATATATATATATACACACATACACACACACACATATATATATATACACACACACACGTATATTTAAAAACACATTAAAGCCCATTGGGCATCTACAAAAAAGCTCAAGATCACTCAGACCCCAGGGCACAGCACTTAACCTCCGCACACCCAAGGACAGAGCTAGTTGTAGCACACCACCATGTGCTGCAAGGGCATAAAGAGGAGCCAGAGCAACCACGGAAAGGCAAGGGACTTGCTTGCAGCTTCTCAGTAGAGACAGAATTGATTTGGAATATCATATTTAATCCAAAATATTGTTAAAATTAGAAACTTTTTAATGCCGCATGTTCTTAATACTGTATTTATGTACAAAAAGAGACACTGTGGACAAACTCTATAAAAAAGTTGAATTGTATGGTCCCAAATTACTGAGTTTTAATCCCACCCAACAGATGCCATCACATAAAGCAAGGTCCAATTTAGGCAAGAGCTAAACTTGCCATCAGAGCGACCATGATACAACCTTAAGGCTGGGAGAGATTCTTTTCTGTGCTACAATCCTACCTCCTGTAGCAGCATGTCCTAGAAGCATTATCAGCAGTGATTATAAAAGGTATGTGCCATCAGTGACAGAACTGAGGCCAGCAGAGCAAGGTGGAAGGGAAGGCCAAGCTTACAGCAGTTCACACCAGTTAATTGAGAGCAGTGACACATTATAAAGGAGCCACTTGTGTAAATCCATAGCTGTCAACAAGAGGCACCGAAGAAATGTGTTACTAGGCTGTAAAGAGCACTGGGTGGAAAGGATAACATGGAGTATTTGGGATCTGCCCTCACCAATGTTCCTGAAGGTACTATGGACTCTCAGGGGAGAGCTAAGAGAACTCCAGTAATAGAGGAATTTTGGGATTGGGAAGGTGCATCATGCAGAGAGGCCCCACATTTCCAGGGGCAGTGCAGAATCCTTCCGGCCTGGGTCAGCACCAGCCATGCCAGTATCCCACATTTGCCTCTATCCCACACAGCGAGGAGGTGCTTGGCACTCTGGACATTTCTCGAAGAACCTCCCATCCAGACCACAGTAGGACACACACCCAGCAGAGCCTGAGCTGTGCCACAGACCAAGCGCCTGCTCAAAGCAGCACAGAGCAGACACTGGAGCCCTGCGGGCACCAGAAGGGCTTTCACTGAGAAGACCATCCTGAAGTGTCAATCCCTGCCCCACACACCCACATCTGGCTGTTATGAATCGTTACTTCATACAGGCTCATCCTAAATGATTTAAAAGATTTCCAAAAAAAAAGGAAAAAACATAAAAAACTACTATGCCTATGGGAAGCCCTGTTCTAAAACACTATTTGGTAATCATAAACATTTTTCCTACTTTCCAACCTAAACTTATTAATGTATTTCCAGTATTAGCACAACAGGAGGCCTCATACCTGCTGAGTTTGCATGTCAAGACTTGTAAACAAGGGAACTGCTCTGTGTTGCTGCCTCTGGGAAAAGGAGCCCATGAGCAGTCATAAGGTCACACTGGGAAACTGTCACTACCCAGCGTCTCTTTGGTGACTTACGTAGTATGAATCTGATACTCCTGATTTCACCTATCAAAGCTACTAGTGAAACCGCCATGAACAAGAATCCTTGGTGGGACACTCAGCAGAGGCCAAGCATCAGTGAGCAGGGAGATTTAAAAAAGGGTTCGAGAGATGGCCCAAGCAAAGTCCATATGTGAGCTGCTGTCAGTCCTATGCCAATGCAGTGGGGCTATCAGTGCCTAAGACTGTCAATCCATGCCTCTTCATAGCACTGCCTTTGAGACTGGTCTCAGTGAGAAAAGCTAACACTGTTCTCTCTATATTTAGGGCTGCACATCCACTCCTTTCCTTGCTGCAGATTTTAATCCCCTCCTCCAGTTTCAGAAACTGAAAACCTACAATCTGAAAAATCAGAGACATCCTCCCCAAACAGAGCAGGGAACTACAGCCAACCCTATGCAAAAAGTAACGGACTCAAAACTGGAATCTCAAGGTTGAATTTTCTGAACTGCAGATTACAGGAACATAAGGCTAAACTTCATACAAGCAGGCTGCACGATTTGAGTGAGTCTCAATCTGGAGGTTGTGATTGCAGCTCTGCATGTTGCTTGCACACGTCTGGGCAGAGCTCAGCAAGCCAACACCATGAGCAGCCTGAGTGCCCCATCCCAGGGAAACTGTTCAAAACTCTGATATATGCAACAAAACTGCATTATGCAGAAGGCGAACCTTGCAGAGTTTGTGGTCCTTGAAGGGGGGAGCTCTGGTTCTCTGAATGCTTTTGCATTTACAGGGATGGGCCAAAGCCCATTTTTTTCTTCAGTGGGAATTTTAATTGAAAATAGGTCAAGTCTTGACCAAGTGCTTCAGGACACAAAATACATAGACAGGAAACATAACTATTCACACATCCAAACCATGACAAAACAAACCCATGCACAACCACATCCAGTTTTGGAAGGAACTTCATATTGTTGTACTTCAAAAATGTTTTGAAGTTTAATTTATAAACTTCAAAACAATTTTTTTTGAATTTTAATTTATAAAATTGGAGGAAGATTTCTATCTGAAGCTTTTGTGTATTTCTTTCCCCCCCACACACCCCCAGACTGCTCCAAAAATAACTTTTTTGAAAAAGTTCTCATTTTTAAACATCTTGGTACTTTGACAGAGAGCAGGAGTTGGACAAGAGTATAATTCCTTGAAGACATTCCTCTCAAATGGAGGTGTCAATGGATCTCAGATGGAGCAGGGGACAGGCTGACCCGAGGTTGCAGACTTTCTCCTCAGGCACTATCCAGCTCCCAGCGCTTCCTTCATGGCTCTCCTAGCATTTGCAAGAATATGGCATCAAGAGCAGCTCAGGGACTTCAAGGAACAGCTTAGCAAGACCTGAGCTAAAAGAACTGCCATGACTTTCCTCTGCAGGATCCCGTCAAGGTTAGAAATTTCAAAACCATTTGTTAAAGGATTACTTTTGTTCACTATTGAACACTCACTAAATCCCTTCTCTTTCTCTCAAGTCAAAGCATCTGGATGGGTGAGTGTAGGGCTCTGGAGCCTGCCAGGTGCCACTGGGGAATTCAGGGAGTGCAAGTTTTGAGGAGAATTCCAGGCAGCCCAGAAATTGCTTTGCCATTTTCTGATGCTAAGCAGAGCAAGGACAAAGGAACAAAAGATATGACAGACCACGACCAAGTTGGGTGCAAAGTAGGACAGACCAGAATCTGCCATCTGTAATTGCTGTTCCCCAGGTAGGAGCTTGGACAGCTGTTAGAAACATCCCGAGGCTTCAACGGGTCTATTGATTCTATTGATATTTACTTTCGCTTCACCCTTGCTGATTTACACAAATAAGATTACAAAAAAGAAAGGAAGGAAACAGTAGCAGGAGGGAGGATAAGGGTAATTAGCGCTGTCTGAGAATGAGATCAGTAGGGTCTTAGTGACAAGGGAAAAGAAGAAAGGGACTGACAGGCATTTAGTATTTCAAGCACAGAAAGGTCCTTGCAGCTAGGGATGCCAAAGCAAGACTTGCTTATTATGACTATGACAAAGCAGAAAAAACAGAACACACATTGATTAAAGCAGCAGGCGTCTCCCTTGGATGCCTAGACACAGTAAGGGGCTGCAGCTTCCCAAGGAGGCGAGCACTTGGATTTCAGCTATTCCAAGACACAGACATATGCTGGGGCCATCTGGAGGCTGCTTTATTTGATGGATGTCAGATGCATCCGAAGGCACCAAGGAAGGGAGCTGAAATATTGGTAACTGATTGATACTGAGGCCACTTAACTAAGGATGACCCCACTTTTTAGAAATTCACACCTGCCCAACAGGACAAGCTCAGAAAGTCTTCCTGGTAGAGATGATGATGTCTATGGCTTTCAAAAAAACAGTGCCTTCTGATGAAGCATGTCCTCATCCTTTAGCTAACGGAGCAGGTGATGTCAGTGAGGTGGCCTTATTCCTGCCCTCAGGAAGCTGCCAATAGCTGACCCATAGCCCCAGCAGGGGCACCAGACCTGAACCATGGCCACAAAGATGCCCTGTATTCATGTCGATAAGCCTGGGATGTGACAGGCCTGTCCCAGCTCTTCCAGCACCTCCTGAGGCACCTTCCTAGGAGCACAGGCTTTGCTGAGGCACCATTATTGTGCAATGCCAAAAAAAAGTTAATGGGGGACAGGGCACCCATGCAATGACTCCTATCCTAGCTGACAGCTTTACAACACAACTCACATATGACATTTTCTGCTCTCCCCCAGAGAGAGGATACCTGGATTCTTTCCATGGGTCCTGCCAATGACCTGTCACTTAGCCAAGGGTCTCTGAACTGTGGCAAATCCTATTTTCTAATTAAAAACTTTTGAGAGTCTGACCCAATTTTGTCTGGCAATAACCAGAAATATGTAGGCAGTAAAGACAAAGGTAGGAACTCATCTAGCTAACCATAAGCAGGCTATTTGAGACCTATACAGAAAATATTTTGTCTCACACAAACAGTAGGCGGAAGAAAGCAGAGTTCTGTCTGCCTCTGTTCAAGAGCAGAACAAGCAAAACAGCCCAATAACACATCTCTAAACAGCTTTGAGAAAGCAGCTCCACAGACCACCTTGCACTTTACCCCTGCCTAAACAAACAACAGTAAACACTTTCTTCCCCAGTATTCAACACTGGGCTGTTTGAGGAACCATCTGAATATAAATGCTTATTACTTTCAGCATATGGAGATCTCCATGACTCATATCCAAGGACAGAGTGTAAAATGTGCTACAGCTTACTGCTCTTCTCAGCAGCTCCTCCCAGCTCGCTGAGTTGTCTTAATAGTCTCAGGATTACTGTGCATGCTGCACTGAACTGCTGATGTTAACCTGGAGATGCAATGCCAGCCTGCTTCATGCCATGCTTCTTAGGGAAGAGGGATCCTAGCACAGGAAACACCTGTGTGAAGCTGGTATCACAATCACCACTGATCACAGTGTGATGCAGGCTTCACACACCACTTGGGCAGACATGGCAGATTTGGTTCTGATAGCCAGTTTGCCTGAGGTGGTTTCAAAGATTGAGAGCTGCCTGCCAAAACCCAAGTTCTCTCGGTTGTTGGTGAACAGCAAGGCCAGAGGAGTTCACGGGGATAGATGGAATCAAAGCTGACAGAGCTGTGACCATTAACACCAACCAATAGGTGCTCAACCCTGTCAGAGTCATTATAGACATTTGGAAATAGTTTGGGGGCCAGCGTAGTCTGTCCAGGGAGGAGGGGGAGTGCTGCTCATCATTTGCTCAGTCACAGCTATTGGTAGAAGGAATGAGTCAGGACTCCAGGCACTCCTGGGGTTCAAGCGATTTGGCTAAATTATATTCTACCCAATCTTTTCAATAGCAGACAGTGAACACATTGCCTTACTGTCCCTTAAACATCTTGGATGAGGACTGAGGAAGGAGACAAGAGAGTCTTTCCAGACGTGATCCCCATTTGGGCTGCAGCTCGTGCTTCATATTGTCAGCTCACACAAACAAGTGCTTGATAAAGTCAAGTGACAAGAAAGTACAAAGGAAAGGTTATAAATATGCATCAGTCTCAGGCTGAAGATCAAGGGCAATTTTATGATAAAAATCTTTTAAGAGCTAAAAAATTGGTTAGAAAGTGATGTGGAGGAGGAAGAATTAAAGGTTGTGCACATACACATATACAAAGCTTTATAATTGCAAAGAGATGACCCTTTCCTTCTTTTCCTGGATAATAAAGCAGCACAGTCTTGGGACTGTGACCTGGCACAGAAGAATGCAGACTTCAAAGCTCCCTGCATTTTCTGAGTTGTGTAATATTTGCAAGGAAAGCTGTCTTTTAGCATGGACCTGTTCACCATCCAGTCAAATCTCCACCTTCCTCAAAGGAATCTCTTGCAGCTAGAGAAGTGCTAGAACTAAGGCACAGGTTTGGCTATGTAATCTCCCTCAGCAAACCAGTTTCAGGCTCTGCTAGGAAACCAGGGGATGGTCAACAAGAAAGTGACTGCTCCAGAGCTCCCCCAGTGCTAGTACTGAGAAAACATCAATCCACCAAAACCCGACCTGCCTTCACACTTCAAAATAAAGGGCTATTAATCAGCTTCTGAAAAGCTTCTAAGTAAAATGCACAGCAAGAATATTTGTGGGCTAAATTGCTTTAACAGACTCTTGTCCAGTCAGCACACAGAATGGCTATTTATTTCTCCTTAGTCTGAGGGGGGGAGAAAAAAAAAAAAAAAAAAAGACCCTACACAAAAGGTGTAAAGTAGCACTAATGCTTAGGCTTCTGCTTATGCAGAAGCAGAAAAAACTTGTTTCATTTGCCAGAAGTGTTCTATTTGCCAGCATCAGCTATCAGGAAAGAATTCCTGGGTACTTTAAAACATTGGCATAGGTTTTTGGAAGAGTCATTGAGACCACTGCAATGCACAGGAGGAAACGCAGGGTGACAAGTGATGCTGCACTCACTTTCATGGCACTGGGATCTCTAACTTTTCTAGCTCAGCACTATGAATCACAGTGAGTCAGGCTGCTTTATCTTTGCACATACTTGGCCCACTTCTGTGCACTTGAAAAAGGACTAGCAGAGCTGCAGCCCTTGTGCTTAGAAGAATGCATGGGCTGTGTTTTCCAATTCCCTCCTTACCCTTGAAAGGTATAAAGTACATGCACACAAAGGAAAACAAATCTCACTGTTTGCCCAGATACATCTTCACTTTCCCTGGTGTTAGGGAGCCCTGCTGATAACGCAGGGGCCCCCAGTGCTCATATGTGGGGTGATGCCAGAAAGAGATGAGGTCTCATCACCTTATGCACATAAGGGAAAAAGTGGCAGAGCAGAGTTCTGCTTACACAGCAACTCTTGACACACTGTATTTGTTCACTACAACTAGCCATTACCTACCTGCTGTTCAGGGGCCAAGCATCAAGGTGCAGCACTATGTGGCTCACAATCATTGACAAATCATGTCTGGGTTTTCTTATGAATTCCCCACAGGTACCACACAGCTTCAGGAGCGCCAGGTGACACCACACATGCCCACAAAAGCAGCTGCTGTTAAAGATCAAATCATTATCCCTTACTACCCTTATGCCCAAGCAACTGAATCTACTAAGATCATGTAGTGAAGAGCTGCACACAGGCATATGCTGCTATTACCTTAGCCCACAGGTCAAAACAAGTATCTCAAAACACCAGAACATCACTTAAATAACAACCTTCCATCAAGCAGCTCTATGAACACTACACCCTTCGAAGAGGGAGCCACTGACTCCAAGAGGTGCCGGAAAAAAGTCCATGAAAGCTCACTACATACTAATCCAGTTATCTCCACTAGTGGGGAGGTAAACTGAGACACAGAAGGAAACATTTGTCCTTCAAGGTCACACAGTAAATTTACTGCAGAGCAGAAATGGAAATCAGTGCTTATTTCCAGCTCAGACTTTGACCATAATTGTAGATGAGAGATGAAATTTTCCTCTAATTGTAGGGGTTGAGGAAGTTCAGGACCCTGGATCTATTCTTGGCTTCTGCTTTCAGCTTCAACACACAACTTGGTAAGGTCACATTTTGTTGCCTCTTTTTCCTTGACAGAACAATCATGCTTAGGTTCTATATACAAGGACAGGAAGTATCCATTAACACTGGAGAGGGAGTAGATATGCAAATACAAGTATTTTGCACAGAGTGTCTCATTTTAATGGTGTCATCTCGTGAAGACACCTTGTGTCTGCTGCCCACCCCCTCCCAGCAGTGGCCCTCACTTGGCAGGTTTCTTGGAGAGGGATGAGGCTCAGGTAAATCAAGCAAGCCTCAAAAACACAAATCCCTATCTCTATTCTTCTCACACACTGGAGAATACACACAAAGAACATTCTCCCCTTTCACAGCCAACTGGGATCTGCCCCAAATCATTTCAGGCCCTACAAGAACCTTACCTTGAAGGGTCTTCCTTGGTCCAGAGACCACTTTGGTGTTACCAGGAATTGTTTAGGATCTCTTGAATGTCACTGTCAGAAATCACCAGCTCTTCTGAACTAAACTATTTCAATGGAATTTCTACTAAAAATGAAGCTTACATTTAATTAAAAAAAAAAAGAAGAAGAAAGAGATGACTGTGCCAGAACACTCTGCAGATGTCTTCAGAAGTCCTGCTTTGCCTAACTGAAAACAGCACTTGCGTGCATCACACTCAACTTCCCTCAGGGGAGGTTAAACACAAGAGATCCACAAAAGCCAAGCACTGAACCTGAACAGAAATTCTGTTTTCCAGCCAGACAGTAGATCAGATCAGCCCCTCTGTTTCAGACATCACCAGGAACATTAGACACCTGGCAGTGCCAGGGTGAGGTGACACTCCAGTATAACTCTGCACACCTTTTTCAAAGATTTGTTATAAATACTCACATATATGTCCTTGGGACATAATGATCAATATTAACTCTTGTTACACAGGGAACTACTGCAGTCCTCATGGCAAGAATAGGGCAGAATTTGAAGACACAGCTCCCCTTTGCCCCTTCAGTTTTGAAAATGCCGATTTGCACAGCTATTATTTGTACAACAGCAGCTGAACAAATTCTAGCTGAAATGAATAGACTTCAGAGGGCTCAAAATTCAGTGTTTTGGTTGCAATTAATTCAGTTTGCCTTTGAGCTCCACGGGAGTCAAGACTTCATGGATAGTGCCTAGAATTGGGCAATCCCCATTAAACTTGTCCAAAACCCCATAGTTAGTTAATAAACACAGCTACTCTACTTAGTCTCTGCTTCGGTCACAGGCCACAAAATAGTCCTGAAAATTTCTGCTCCAGCCTTCAGAGAAGCAGCATTCAATCCCCATTTTAACATTTCTTGTGACAGAGTTCGCCATAGCCCTCAGTATCAGCTACACTGTCTCCAGGGCTAATTACCTTCACAGCTAAAATTCAATTTACTTCTGGTCAGAACATGCCTACCTTTCATTTGTACATCTTGGATCTTGTTGTACATAAACAGTTATTCTCCAACTAAATAGTAGACAAACAAAATCACTCTGAAACTCAAGCATATTCCTGGGATCTCTCATTATAAAATTGAATGTCTGATCATTCTCATGTTATTCTGATTTCTCTCATTTTTTCCCCTGTATTTAAAGAGAGAAATGACGGCAGCATCCATTTCAGAGAAAATGTGACCGCCTTACTACTTCTCCAAGCTTACTGTTATGGATGGCATTCGGTCACCAGCCGGGAACTCCACGTGCGTGAGCGTCATCACTGCTGGAGCGCCCGTAAGTGCAGTCACAAGCAGAGGAACTCGGAGTGCTCAGATTAAATCCTGGGAGCTCTGCTCCAGCTCAGTACTCACAGCGGCCCTTCACCTTTCCAGACTTGCTGCTTTTCAAAACAGCAAACCCCTCACTCCCTGTACACAAAGGCCTAATTTTGTAAGTAGTACTTTCACAGGATTTGCTTCACTGGGCAATGAAATGGCTCTGAATCGATAATCCATTGTCATCCTGATCATTCTATCTCATCATTAGGAAGCCAACAAGCAGGAGCGACCTCAGCCAGACCCCACCTGAAAGCCTCAGGAGCTGAGCTCTGGAGTCACAACTTGCAGCTTGCTACGCTAGCCGCTGTATCACAGCCCCATTTGCGATTCTAGACTCAATTTCATAGATTAAATTATTACTTTAAGACTGCTATAATAACGATATTCAACAGTTCTGGAGTAATTTACATTTTCATAGCACTGCAAGTACGTTAATTAACAGCATGGTTACACCAGCTTCAGGAATCAATCATCTCCAAACTGCCATCCTATTCGCATCAACACTGATTCCAAAAGGGAGCATCCAAAGCTCCCACAAAATTGGTAATACTTTAATTATTTGAGTTTAATTTGAAGTGAAGCAATAAAGTACAACTAAGAACATTAAAATTAACCTTAATAAATTCACACCATGCCTATCAAACTAGAAGAGAGAAAAGGTTGTAAAAAAATTAATAGAACATGTTACACTGTTCCATTTTCCACACAGCTCGCAAGTGGAGAGCAATTCAACTTGCAGCTGGATTCCAATATTTTCAAAATTCACATTTTGGCTTGGCATGGCTTAGTTATAACCACATTTCAAAACAAGATACTGTTGCATTGTGTTTCAAAGAACCTGAAACAAACCCAATAAAAATAATCTATAGGAAAAAGAACAGCCACAAGATGACATTTTATTAGGAATAAGAACATAAGAACATAAGAACTCCATAAGTCAAATCTTGAAGGCTAGGAAGGTGTTTTTCCCCTACAGAAATATTTAGCCAGTGCTACCTTGTGAGCAGTCTCTGAAGTAGTTGCCACTGGACACTGACAAGGAAATAATAATGGACAAATTCAACCATAAATCTTATCTAGCACAATAATTCCAATAAGTTGCACTTGACAAAAATCAAAAGTGCATCTGAGCTTCATAAACTTTTTTTAAACATAGAGGTTTTTTTTAATCCAAACATGTCTGCATTCCTCAACCTCCCTGGAGTTTGGCAGAGCTAAGAGGAAGTGTTGGCACCAGAGTTGAAACTGAAATCACCAAAAGCCTCCCCTAACAGACATTGATACACAACCACCAGAAGAAAAGTTCCCAGTGACTTCTGAAGCCTAATTTTACCCATCCCCCAAAGCAGTGCACAACAGAAAGCAGNCCTAACAGATATTGATACACAACCGCTAGAAGTTCCCAGTGACTTCTGAAGCCTAATTTTACCCATCCCCCAAAGCAGTGCACAACAGAAAGCAGCTTACAGTGCCCTGCTGTGCATCATCCATTTAGCATGTATATTGCATTTTTTAAAAAATGTGTGGAAAAAAATGAAAACTATTTAAGTCCAAATGCTGAATTCGCAAACTTCAGCCTTATGCAAGACAAGATGTTGATCTTTAAGCTTGTCAACCCAAAAGACTTTTATATTTAAATAGCTTTCTCACATTACAGCATTGAAGTGAGATGAAATCCATCTGCAGCAGGTACAGAAGAGGGTCAGCAGGATTAGCTGAAGAATGGAGCTGTGTGTGAGAAGGACTAAAGGAGCTTGGCCCATTTAAGCCTAGCAAAACCAAATGCAAGAGGGAATATGATCATTCCTGAGGCATTTATAGGACAACCTCACCGTAAGGGTCAATAGAGATAAATATAGCCAAGAATACACATAACCTAGAACTTAGAAAGGTTTGATCAGAACAGGAAGACCCTGAAACAGTTTCTCTGTAGAAATGCTGCTTTTAAGAGTGGATTCAAATTCACCAGTATGACATCTGATACGGTTTTCAGCAAGGGGAGGAGTTGAGGCCAGCTGGCCTAGGAGCTCTCTGACCCCCCTCATCTTATCTAATGGCAGGATGTGGTGCCTGAAGTGGTTTTTAATCAGTCACTTGCCCCCACACTTTGGTTTCATGCCTGTGTGCCATTCGCTCGCTAAACATTTTAACTCAGTTTTGAAGTATAAAGATCATAAGGTAAAAATCATTTCCCTCTTGAGATAACAGCTGCTTCCTATTATGGTTTCTTACAGATTTTACCCTTACAAAATGCCCACTGAGCCTAATGGGGATTTGACAGGAAGAACAAACCTGGAACCAAAGGATTTGATTAAGAGGGCTAGAGCAAAAGCCTACAAGCTTCAAGTCAGAGCAAGCACTAGGGCTTGAGAGAAGGAGGAAAAAAAAAGTGTGCTTGCATGTAGGAGTAAACTTTACTTATATAAAAGCTCAGCTGTCCTCAATCCTTTTCAGCAGAAATATCCCTCTGCATCAGTTAGCAGCATTCAGAGTCTCTGGGCAAGATACAGGCAGGCAGCAAAACCCAACTGTGGCTGAGGACGTTATCCGCAGCAAGAGCTGCACCAGCCGCTTCCTGCTCAGATGAAGCAATACCCAGCTATGACACCGTCTTTGCCCGTGGGGCTGCTCACCTTTAAGTCAGGTCAGATCCTAAGGCACCACTTCAGTTCTACCGAGAGCTTCCAAGGAGAGGAAGGATCCTCACTGGCCAGTACATGAGATGGCCAAATGTGTAAGCAGGCACATTGCCTGGGAGAAGCCAGACTGGGCCAGCACGCGGACAGAGTGAACAGAGAAGTTTATCTGACTAAGAACATGTCTTGTGGGACTTGTGCTGAGAAGCAGAGGTATTGGCTATGAAGTCCATAGAGAAATTGCTCTGAGAAGTGTCAGGACAACATTATCCAAGTACTTTCTCTACAGCCAACAACTTGCTGGTGCTCCTTTCCCCAGCAGATTCTTTCCGCCTTTCTTATGCAAGCTACAATTACAGANCTGGGCCAGAACCAGGTTATACGTGGACAGAGTGAACAGAGAAGTTTATCTAAGAACATGTCTTGTGGGACTTGTGCTGAGAAGCAGAGGTATTGGCTATGAAGTCCATAGAGAAATTGCTCTGAGAAGTGTCAGGACAACATTATCCAAGTACTTTCTCTACAGCCAACAACTTGCTGGTGCTCCTTTCCCCGAGAAGTTCTTTCCGCCTTTCTTATGCAAGCTACAATTACAGATAGTAAATTAGCTTTTATTTTCTGTCACATTTCTGATGATCTAGAGGAACTATGCCTGACCTCAGAAAATCAAATTGATTCATAAAATAAGCCTCATAGCAAGGATCACAACTATGATTTATTTATAAAGAATACTTGATCTGACATGCTTCCAAAATACGTTCCACTTAGCTCTTAAACATCTGTTTATTGGAAATCAATACCTATAACAGGCCTGTACACCCCTATGGAAACTGTTATGCTTATTGAAATTTCTATTTCTGTGTTAACATGTGTGCCACAGCCAAAGGAGAAGAGGTGACAATGGGGGGAGAGGGGCACCACTAAAATTGCCCTCCCTTCATCATGTAGCTTCTCCCACACAGGAGACTATGTATTTCTCCACTAAGACTTACAACCTCATCACTGCATGAAAGCCTCAGAACCGTGGTCCAAGCCTTGCACTGATGAGGTGTAGAAGCACTCATGGATCAGACCAAGCTTCAACACCTCAATCTGACAGGCCCAAATACTGTTCCCTGTAGATCCCCGAGATTCACACTCATCACTTATTTCAGATTCTCCATAGACATCCTAAACATTAAATTCTCCTTGTGGGACCCTTGGCATACCTTATATGCTAGCTTGTTATTACTATGTGGGAAGTTGTCTTTATTTCTGCCTTTCCTTTCAAACCATCTCTGGCTGAGGATGTTACCTCCAGCCTTATAACTCTGGTCTCCCTGTAACTATTGCCAAGCTGTAGCACTTTGCACTGGAGTTTATGGAAACAGGTAGTATTTTTATACTCTGCAAGAGCAGCAGGGCAAACTACACTGCATAAAGCAGCCAGCCATGAGAGCAAACTGAGCACTTTCAGTCAAGGAGGAATTACTGCAAAACAAAGAATTGCTACCATCCCATCACAGACATCCTCTTCTAAAAGCTCACAGGTTAATTACTGTCACACCAGCAGAAGATGGACTTAACTAACCTTCCCAAATCACTACATTTTTACCCAGGGCAATGCAAGATGGCATTGGCTGAAACCTTGGCTGGCTGTCCAAAGCAGAAATTTCTAAGGATGTTTTAAGGCAATTGCTAAATTGTAATTTTCCATTTACTTAGAGATATGGGATATTATCAGTGCTCAGAAAAGCTTCTTTATTTTTTCCTACAACACAATGCAATTTGAGAGGATTGTCCAGGCTCAAAACTACTATCAGAGGAGTCACCAACGACTTACACCAAGTTTGTACCAGCTGGCAGGCGCTTTCAGCAAGATCAAGCATCTTTTCAGACATGATGGGGAGGAGAAGGCTGGCAGGATCTCCAGACTTTGAGGTTTACATCCAGTAAAGCCTACTGCAGAGCTGAGATCCCTGGTTAAATCACTCAGCCTTTTTTTTCCTCCCCCCCCCCCCC
>VWPW01031447.1:384863-423219 GCA_013389825.1 Crypturellus undulatus
CCCCCCCCCCCCCCCCAAAGTTGGGGAAAAACATCTTTTCTAAATGTGGCAATAAGTCTTGCCAAACACACAGAAAACACAGCTTAGCTTGGAGAAAACACCTCCATATCAGGCTCCTTTTTAACATTTCATTAAAAGCGTGGCCCTGCAACACATTGCACCTAGCAATTGGTATACGAGCTGGGATGACAGCTAGGAGAGCAGCAGGAGCCAGTCACACTTACAGCAAAACATCTTTTCTAAATGTGGCAATAAGTCTTGCCAAACACACAGAAAACACAGCTTAGCTTGGAGAAAACACCTCCATATCAGGCTCCTTTTTAACATTTCATTAAAAGCGTGGCCCTGCAACACATTGCACCTAGCAATTGGTATACGAGCTGGGATGACAGCTAGGAGAGCAGCAGGAGCCAGTCACACTTACAGCAAAAGATACTGCGTCAAACACGGCTGGTGTCACAGCTCCTCCTAGGTGGGCTCACAGGGCTGGCTTTATGAGAAAAAACCAGGAAGCACCAGAGTCCCCAAATGCCCAGCAAATACATCAGGAAAAAGCCACTGTCTTGTAGCACATGGTTTAAGGGACCCTTTCCGGCCCTTCCCCACAGCCTAAATATCCAAATACTCTGAGTTAGAGATTCCGCCTAAACATACTGGTCAGAAAGCACCCGTGCTGATGAGGTTACATGCTGAAGCACCAAGGCTTAGGACAGCATGGAAATACTATGTTTAAAGCACCACAGTGCCCAGCTTGGCCTCACATTGGGTCAGCCAGGGACATTTATCTTGTATTTGTTCTGGCCTTTGCAAGAAACAAAAAATCTTCAAAATAATTAATTGTCCTCAGCAGTAATTAATTTTCCCTAAGTAGTGAACTGAAATGACAGACCGATATTTCTACTTGAATCCTCGGGGAAAATTAGGCTGTCTTGCTATCCTTCCCAAACCTGACAAAGTTAAAAATAGGAAGTTTAATATGCAGTCTGTAGGATTTTTTCTGCCTGTAAGGCAATCCCAAGGGATATTTCTGCTCAGCTGCAAGCTCAAAGTCCTGTTGTCCTAGAGAAGACAGTGACATTTAGTTCCTTCTCGTGTAGTCCTGGCTCAATTAAATACCAGTAAAAACCAACAAAAAAGCTTTGACAATTAATACCACTGATAAGCTACACCAGGAGCTTTCAGACATGCATGAAACCAGTTCAGGTTTATGTTCTAGAAGCAGCACAAGGAAACACAGGTAACAGCTCAGACCAACTGGTCTTGCTTGCAGGAGAGAGGGAAAGTGTTTCACATGGGACGAAGACAACAATTCTAAAAGTAGCATTTTATTAACTGTCTTTACCCTGGGCTCCAAAGAGGAGCAGTTTGTCCCTGTAGGCTACTCTAGTCTATAGTGGTCTCCATTTGACCCTAAAAAAGAAGTTAAGGCTTTTCTTCTGGGTCTCAAGGATTGTTATAAATAACCTCTATTAGCCAGATACTTTTATCTGTCATTCATGGTATCCTAAATAACTCATTACTCCCAGCAACTAGCAGTTCATTAGTTTAATGATACAAATTGTTTCTTTAACTGCAAAATTATAGCTGTAGTCATTCCGGGTAAGAAAACCCCACACACTCACAACGTTGATTCCTTTAAGCAAGAGAGCTCCTCATCTCAGACATGTGCCCAATTTCTCTCTCCAAAATTCCCACATCCATTTCTAGCTGTGGTGAGAGGATGGCACAACCCTTTTCCCCTCCATGGTGCCTGTGCCCACCTTGCCCCATCAGACTGAGGCATTTGCCTATTGCTTTGTTCATACCACTAGGTTCAAAGATGCTTTTCTGACCAAAGCAGCTACCCCTCAGCACCAGCACACATGCCCCATACTGTGTGGACACATCCCACATCGTGCTGTCCCATATGCCCTTTCCCAGGGGCACACTGGAGCTGCTCCAACAGGACTGAGGATCAGCCACGTGCAGCCAGCCTGGCCTGTGCCTCGGCAGCACCGCAAGCCCCAACGTGCTGCTGTGCCACAGCAAAGGCAGCAGCAGAGCCCCCGCACAGCACAGCCACCCCAGGCAGGTAGCCCAGAGCTGGAGTTACTGCTCCTCCTTCCAATAGCTGGAGATATTTTTTCTCATTTAGGATCATTAATGAATTTTGCCCATTGATGCATAAGAAAACTTTTCTACCCACAGGCAGAGAAACACAAGGTTTTTAGTGTCAAAAAGTATTCCCCTCCCCCAAACTTTTCTTATGTGTCTTTCCAGTGGCATCACACTGCTCCCAAAACCCTTCCAAGTGATGAATGTAAGTTTGTTTCACTTATGCCTTAAGGCATAAGAGCAAGAGAGAGGAAAGAGCAATTTCACAAAAGAAATGGCCATTTGTCCTGCTCCATCAGCCCTGCTTTGGTACAAACATCATGCTACAGCAACAGCCAAGTCCTGATACGCCCTGCCTCCTTTTGGTTTGTCATAGCCTGCAGCTGAGGAAGAGGAAGGGTTTGTATTCCAGCTACAGGGGCTCAGCACCTTTACTGCATCCGCTCTGGACATCCTTCCTAAGGAGCACACTGCAAATTCCAGCGCAGGTTTCAAACACCCTCAGAGCAGCAAGTGCCTCTTAAAACTTGGCCCCAAGGCACTCGCTGCAGGGCACCCCTGACACCTGCCAGAGCTCAGGGGAATGAGACCCCCAAGCCAGCCAGAAGCCACCAATGTCCCTCGCAGGCGCAGCAGCAGTTCTGCATCATTTGTGACACGTGTCCTGTGGCTGCAGCCAAATATGGCACTTTGGGGGCATTTAAGTGTCACGCTTTCTGTGCATTAGCATATGCTCCAGTCAAACGCTTTAGTCATCATTGCCAAATATGTTGAGCCTTGTTACAGCCAAAATTAAGAAGTCTGAATGTACTGTTTTAATTTATAACCAGAAAAAGAACAGATTTAAATAGCTAGAAGCATAAAACATCTTTTTTCTCTGATAGTCATATCTTGAAATATTTTCTAGCTTTCTAAAGCTTAATACCAACTTCCTCAGGGCCAAACAGAAGAGGTGACATGGTCAGTCCTCAGCTGCTCTCCCAGGAAGAGGGGAGCAGTCACTCTCACCGTTCTTGCATAGTAGTAAATCAGAAGTGATACACTGGTTATTAGCTAGCAGCTAATATCATCAAGTATCAAACCTCCCAGACTCAGGTTATTTTAGCAGCTAGATTGTAACTGCTAGAGAAAACTGAGGAACAGACCATCTCAGAGCTGAGTGTGCCATTCTTTCCCAGAACACTCTTTTTAACACTTAAGATCAAGTACTGTCTTTCTGAAATCAAATGCAGTCTTCTGAACAAATCACTTTTGCAGGATATTAGTGACTTGCCTCTGGGCCACTTGACAAAGGCCACTCAGGGCCCTAGGAATCATCACCTTAGGTGACAGGGCCAAGTTCTGCGAACAATAACATTCACTTGCACCCCAAAAGCCCAGTGACCAATCACCACAGTTAAGGTCAACATAAAGAGAACAAAATCAACAGCAGGTGAAGCTAAGTCTCACTATTAGTGAAAATGCTTTCAGCAGAGCAATTACACAGCAGTATCAAAACGTACCACTAGGACCACTGGCAGGAGCAGAATGGGTCATAGGATGCTTGTATATGGACTGGCTAAATCACTACCTACCAGATAAACAATCACTTTCTGCAGCTAATGACTGATTTAAAACAGCAGATTAACACGTAAAAACTCTTGGCATTTACAAAATGAAAATTCTCCATTCCAGGGGGGATTGTCAAGTAAATGAACCAGCTCCACCCAGCTGAACGTGTAAGTGTTAAGAAAAATTCCACACTGGACAATGAAAAAAAATTTTGCATTAATTAACATTTGCCAGTCAAAGGCTGTCTGACAGTGTGAACATGAAGAGATGAAGCAGCATCACCAAGGTAATTCCAGAGTGCTGCAAAGTGGCTTTTATCCCAGGCTTTCTGCTACAGGCAGCCTCACAGTTTGCCTAACTATAGCTGTGACATAAATATTAAATTCTTGAGCAATTTCTTGTTCAGTATTACTCTTCCTGGGGCAAAAAGAGTGGAGATATCTAGATGCACAGTTAGATATTAATTTGTGTCCATTTCACACTGAAGTGATCTCAGAAACACTGTCATACCTAATTTTACAGTGTGCAGCAACGAACACTTCCCCCTGCCAGCACCAGACACGTTGCTGCTGCTGCAGTGCCTGGCTTGCGTCATGCCGCCTTGCAGAGCACAATCTCCCACACTACTGCTAACAGCCCAGGTCACTACCAGCTGCCTGGGGAAAGGGGAACACCAGACACACGAGCCCTTCACCTTTCCATGTGGGGCAGGGGCAGCTGGAATTAACCAGCTGTGTAGCAAAAAAAGCCTTAATATGAGCAAGGTATAGCAACAGCTGGTCTTGCAGTTCTTTGATTCCCACACTAATGAACAAGTTAAAGTTCACTTGCATCATCTTCTATCATTCAGTGTGGCAGGAAGCTGAGGAAGCACTTGGAGTTTTCTATACATCAGCTTAAATATGTTTTTTTTTTTTTTTTTTTTTTTGCTATTAAGCATTATGTCCTTTCCTGTTACTTGTGATCCAATCCAGCCTGCCTTCAGTTTCCCCCACACATGCAGAGTTTGTGTACACAAAATAGAAATACATACAGTAAATTATTTGGTAGAGACTAAAGCTCCCTTTGTATTTTTTTTTTTAATAGAACATTACAAAGAAGATTATAAAGCTTCCTGCAGGATAACGTGTACACAAACCATTTGCATAGGACTAGCTCTGCCCCATCCTTATATCCTATAAGGTGTTGTTGGGTGCAAAGGGACACACAAGGTTGCAGTTCTGCAGGGTTTTTATAAGCCACCTTAGCACAAGTGCAAAATAAAAGCTAATATGAACAAAGAAAAGCTGCCAGTCAAAAGGAAAACACTCCCATATTTGGAGCATGATTCCCATTGCCCAGCAAACCTCAGTTACCTGCACTGCAACCACTGAAAGGCAAACTGGACTCTGGCCCTGGCTGTATTTCCACTGCAGTGGCAATGGCAGCACAGAGCACAAAAACACAAAACTGGGGGAATTTCAGGCATCTACTTTCAAGATGACCCTCAAAATGCTGAGCTCTTTATGCTATTTGCATCAGCAGGCAAGCAAGCCAAGAGCAAAACGTGTCTGATCTTTCAGGCAGTAACTGAAGTGGGCTGGCATTCAATAGCACATTGTGCCAATATTTCTTCGAACACCAAACTGGTATGTATCCTTCAAACACAGGCTGCAGAGAGAACAGGCTGCACACTGCAGTGTCTTAATTTTATCTTCAAGTACAGCTCAGGATAGCAACCAGTTATTGGCTCTACATTACAAGCATAGACAGAAGTTTTCATCTGCCTTGGGCCAGTTTTTAACTTTCTGCCTGCCAGAACCGGTTACTCAAGTCCAATTCTAACAGCCTGAGGAAAAGACTGGGACACATGAGTGTCTGTGTGATGATTTAATTCAGCTGAGCAGTGAACTCTTCACAACTGTCCTAACTATGTGCACTATTACTGATTCTGAAAGACAAAAGCACAAGCCCAGTGCTCCAAAAGATAAGAAACTAGTGTTCAGGTCAAGAAATGAAAGGAAAAGACAAATAGTCTTTATATAAAAGATATGACAAGTTTCAGGATTCTCTTCTGACCAGTGGACAGGGCACAGAAAGGACTCCTCTATGGATGTGGGCACAACAGTGACTTCCTCACTCTTTCACAACTAGGTCAGTGAAGACAGTGGTTTTGATTCAAGCTTGATGCAGTTTGTTCTGCAGATCCCAGCCCAGGGCTTGCTCCTTGCTCTCACCTGCTCCCCAGGCAGCTCTGCAGGCACAGAGAGGATATTCTCAGCATTTCTCATGTCCTGCTCACATCACTGGCAGAGGCTCCAGAGGAAAATCATTCTGCTTTAGTTTTCCTTTCCCAACCCCATTCAACCCCATTTTTCTTACTGATCGAGGAGAATAAGGAAGAGCCTTGTCATGCTCCTGGGGGAAGCTCTGACAAGAGCCAGATGCAGGAAAAGACAAAAGTTTCTTGAGAAATGCCAACATCTTTATAGATTAGGACAGATGTGCTCAGTTCTAGTAATCTGGATGATAGCTGAGCAAGGCAATTAGTTTGTCTCCCAATATGTTTAAGGACTTCAACTGTTTGGCAACCTGCAAACAAGAGCCCTATTTCAAGAACTGCAGCGTTACTGCTAGTAGCCCTTCTGTGCTTGTTGGCCTGCAGCAAAGTAGATCTCAAGCAGAACTCAAGAGCTCAAGCACCTGAAATGGGAGGCACTCCCCATCCCTGCTGCCAAGGACACAGATGTCCCCAGCCTGGCAGCCTGCATGAGCCTGAGCCGAGTGGCAGCATTTCGCATGCACATCAAAAGAGAAGGAGGAGTGGCCTCTGCAGGTTGCAGTCTTTGAAAGTCTGCCAAAATATCCCCCAAACACTGCAAACCAAAAAGAGGAGCTGGAAACACACAGATGCTGCTGTTCGAAAGCTACAGTCTATTTATCATGCCCTAGCTGGCTAGTAGCATTCCTTGTGACATAAATGTCATCTCATTATAACAGCAAAAGCAGCAGATTATACAGTCTTATTGAGTCCTCACAGTCTGCAATAGCACTCTAAGTTTATGAACCTGTGATCCAGAACAAAATTAACAGCCAAGACAGCATAATTGCCCCCTGGCCAATGCTGAGGAAAACAGCAACTTACACTTCTGCAAATAAAATTGAAAGCTGTTCATTTGTAAGGGTGGTTATTTTTAGTTTGGAAGAGTTGTTTTTAAAGCTTTTTTTGGACTTCTCAGTTACGGTACATTTTTCTTTAATTAGTTTAGCTCAACCAACAAAGACCAGAAGTTGAGCAACAAGGGTCTGCACATAAAAACATTTGAAATTGCTGGGTAGCTAATACTGTCTAAGTAGACATTGCAATCTGCCTGTCAGACTTATTAGAGGGTGGTATTGTGTTCTGTGGATTACATTACTATTATTGTATTTTCCAGGAGAATGAATTATCCACTGGTAATGATTTCACATGGGTAAATGAGGCTGCTGGCCTCGCCTCATTAGCATCTTTTCTTCAGCCACCAGCATTTAAATTAGAGATTCTCCTGGACCATATGAAATAGCAAGTATTTACTTAAGTGCATTTACCAACCTGACAACACAAGTGCTTTTCCATCCTGCATTTTTTCCCCTCAGTTGAGGCATGCAGAAGCTGCAGAAACAAGAGAATTTTAACAGGAAAGATTTCAGGACAGGCCAGCTCCTTGCAGAGGAAGGATTTCAACCCCACAGCACTGTGTTGTGTTATCTCCTGTTATACTGGGATTCTTACCAGGGCAGTGATGCTTTATGTTTTCATCTCTTTAGCAAGAAAAACCCATTTGAAACAGATCAAATAACTTTTTCAGTCTTTCCTTGTAGGAAGCAGCAGCCATGAAACTGCCCTGCAAGCACCTCATGGACTTACCTCCTAAGTGAGGCACAAACTCACCTCTGCTGAGCTGGCATTACCTCTCACCCTGGGCAGAAGCTCCTGCTCCAACCACCTTCTTTCCACTATCAAATGCTGTCCCGTGCAGCAGTTGCTGGGAAGTGCACCACAGCCGACCCTTGCATCACAAAGCAGCCCAGTGTGAGGTGAGATGCAGACAGGACAGGGCTGCATCTCTGCACAGGGACAGCAGAGGCAAAGACAGAATAGACAGGTTGAGCACCAGGCAAAGGCTTGCAGCATTTACAAGTGTGACGAAGTCAAACAAAGACCCAGCAGCAAAATGGTCACAGGAGCAAACACTGGGGACCACCACTCCAAACAAAACTGGCTACACGTCCTCTAATGGCTTGGCTGGCAGCTGATGGGAGAGTTCATCCTTCTATTCAGGCTCTGTCTCTATCTCTAAGACTTTCACCATGTCTAACCATACACATTTATACAGAAAAAGTAAAACTCCAGTCCAAATGATAATACCATGTGCAGAGAAAGGTAGGTCACGCTAGGATGTGATGTAATGTGTAACTCAAATGTGATGCAACCCAACAGGCTGCTGGTGAGAACAAGAACTACCAACAGAAATATGGGCATATGGCAGAATCCAGTTCTGGATTGACTGATTAGACATTAAATTCCTTTTAAAGAATAATTTAAATTCATTGCTTTAAGTCCCTTCTGCTTAATTAGCAGAGTGGTAAGCTGCATATACAGCTAGATTAGGAAATGAAAAACCCTTTCATACAGAAAATGTAAAATAGTGCTAGCTGTGATTGAGAAAACCTCTTTTATGATGGCATAAACTTAACTCTTCAAATGCAATATGCATTTCAGTAAGTAGCAGGGGTATTCCCCCTCAAAAAAAAAAAGCTTATTTCAGTGCTTGCTGTGCTATCAGCTGGTGACAGCAGCACTACAGCCATCCACAGTACAGCTTCAATTGTAGCTAATGTGCTCACAGGAGTCATAACAAATATAACTGTTTCACTACCACCACACAGGGAAGGTTCCCACAGAACACTGCAAACTTATTTGCACTTTACACCTTCATAACTGCACAGCTTATGAAAGCCACTTCAGGTGAAAGGGATCCAGCCAAGATGAAGTGAGGTGAGCATGAAAGACTTGAGGAAGGTTCACTTAGTTGGAGAGGGAGGTCCATTTTTTCTTGGACACTGCTAATTCAACTCTGACTCCTTTAGCAAGCAGAAGGCTGAGCTACAAATTGTGCAGGGGCAAATCCATTTGTCTTTAGCTCTTAGAAAAAAATTTTTAAAAAAGTCACTTGAGCATCCAGTTTCTGTCAGTATTTAAAGATTTGAGGTCCAGACAACTCAAACAATAGGGAAAGAAGAGTCTGTATGGCAGGTCTACTTCATTAATAAAACAATCAGATATTTAACTTCCCAACCACAATTAATCTGGTGACTAGTCAATTGTTCACTCAAAAGTGCAAATGACAGAATGCAGCTTAGTGTGGGGAATAGCTATTTGTCTTTGAGGACAGGTTTCCTTCTTTCACATCACCCTTCTAGCTCAGGGATCCTCCTTATCCAACACTTAGACACATTCCCCAAGAACACTTGGCTTCAGGTCCAAAACAAATCCCAAGTTTTCAGATAATTACAGCACTCAGATTTATGAGACAATTAAGAATCATTCCAAGCTGAAAAGTGGGGTAGTTATGCTGTAACAAACTGTTCTACAAAGCTCTGAAGGCAAAGCCAAATTCAGGTCAAGTTCCCAAGAACAGCACAGACTCTGCAAAACACTGCATGCTGCAAGGTCTGTCCGCAACAGCATCTTCAAGAAGCTGTGCCCACGGCTATAAGCAATACACTGTTATAGGCCTCATGAAATTAGCCTTTACAGGTCCTTATATGGCCTTAATAAAAACATAGTCTATGGATTGCTGTGTCCAAATATTATGCCAAACTCAAAACAAAGCTTGACCACAGTATGCCAGCAACGTCGGTAGCTCCAATGGCTTTTCTTCAGATAAAATAGTTCATTTTATATTAAATACTTCTGAATCAAGCAGAGGCAGAAATATTTGCGAAATTTAGTCCTAGTCAGCCCTAAACTTAAGGACAGGCAGCAGGTCAGCCAGAGTATAGCCAAGTTCAAAAGACCCCAAAACCAGCCTAAGAAACTGATAGCCCTAAGCAGACCCCTGCACTGTTTGGGACAAGTCACCCCTCGCAGCAGGGACAGCTCCCAGAAATAAACTCAGATCTGACAACGGCACTGCATAAATATCTTATAGACGTCAACTGTCTCAGATAATGGAAAAACCCTTCCTCAGCAGCAATCAACCCTTCAAAAGTAATTAGCATTACGGAGTTACTAGGAACACAAGAAATAGTGTGTACAGTTACAACAAGGCAGGAGATACTGCACTGTAACTGGAGGAAAGAAGAGATTTGTTTGCAGTTGATAATTGTTCTCTGTCCTATCTTTGCACAAGCAGTTACAATTATTAGTCTGTAAATTTCAACATCAAATACTGAGATAGTTAAGTAGACAAAGGCAAGGTCAGATAGAGAAATCTTTAAAGAAAAAAACCCACACACTGCATTTTTTTTTTTTCCCATCTGAGATCTCTCCCTTCTTCAACTGCTATTAAGGACATGCATATTTTAAGCAAGTCCCACTGGCCACATATGCCAGAGTGCAGCATAACAAAAAATAATTGTTTTTACGAACAATTATATACACTTTAAATTTGCTAGGATAACAGTTTGCACAGATGACATCAGACATGAACCTCCATACTGAATTTAATTCCCTCTGCTCAGTACTTCTCTGGATTCTTCTGTGAGAACAGAAAGGCTACTACTACTCTGTGCCAGAGGTGAGCCCTAGCTATCACTATCTGTATCTGTGGATCACAAGTAGCACTGAGGAAGAAGGCCCCTTTGATGATAAACTCTGTCCTTAGGAAAAAAGTTGGAGGGAAAAAAAAAAAAAAGAAAAAAAGACTCCAGGGCCTGTGTACCTATATGGAGTTGAGGGCAGGAGGATATTCTTCATCTAGAGGTGAAGACACACACACACACACCAACCAAACACTGAAGTCTTCAAACAACAAATGTCCATTATGAAATAGAAGAGGCATTTGTCTCTGACGAAGAGAAATAAAGCTTTAAATTCCTCAAAAAATAGAGTAAAAAGGGGGAACATAAAAGGAAGATTCTAACCTTTCCTCTCAAATGATAAAATTAGAAACACTTTCAAAGTGTTAAAATATTTTCATATTTTCAAGGAGTACAGTCTGCATCTGGGACTTTTTCTATTCACCATAAAAAGCAAGTTTATGCTGTTGCAGAAATGCACATCCTACACTAAAGACAAATCTGCCTTGTGATTAACTGCATAACAGCAGCATTCTAGCAGGGATAATTTATGCTCCATCATTCTCACTTTTCCAAAAGTGGCACAACTTAAGCATTCAAAAATCTTTTCCCCATATTATTCTCTGACCACAGGATGTGTACCTTGCAAAAAAAGGTTCCCTTTAGAGTGTTCTGCAGCTAGTTTTCATTGATCTGGACTAGAGAAGCCCATATACCTACAAGAAATTCATGCTTGTCCTACAGTGGACTCAAACATCACATACTTGAGAAACCATCTAATCACATTTAGCATGTTGCTGCAGTGACACATTGCCCTGTCATTAAACATCCTGAATGTTTAGTAACAATAAAAAACTGTTTTACCTCATATGTCAAAAATATATTTCTACATAAGAAGAGTCCCAAATAACTCCAATTTCTGTTTAGACTTTTTTCCATTCTTAACACAAAAATGGACTGCTTAGCCCAAAAGCCCATCTCCTGCAGTGTATCAACAGGCATTTACAGGAAAAAAAAAAAAAACCCACACACAGAACCAATCATAGGAAACAAAATACTCGTCCCTGATACTCTCCTGTTCTTTGCATCTTTTCCCTGCAAGGTTTTTTGAGATATGACTTCTATTTAGCAGCCCTGTGAACTCAGGAATACACAACATTGACCAATTTTGGCTTTAAAACACTTGCCCCCTAGACATATTGGCCTCTCATGGACATAGCCCAGTCACATGTTCTAGTGGAGCTCAGGTGTGCACCTGACCTCTTCCCAAGGGCTTTTGCAGAACAATCCCAAGCCAGAGTCTCAGCTCCAATTTCATGGGGAGTCATCAATGATTTAGAAACAGAGATTGGGGATGCAAGAGTCAAACTTCCTTGCCATAGTCAGCGTAAGGCTCTAGAGCGAAAGCCCTGACAACGCGCAAAAGCTCCTGCTCTATCCAGAGGGATTATGAGCTTGCGTCACCCCTGAAGTCAGCTGTTCTCCTGGCAGGACACATCCTCCAAGCTGATCACTGCTCCAGCGACAGAGTCCTTTGGAGCTCATCTTTGGACAGATAATGGCACCAGAGACACAGCAGCATTGAGATCAGAAACATGGAAAAACATTACTGCTCCCTCCCAAAGCTAGGCAGCAGAACCAAACCATAGAACTTACTAGCCTCTCATGTGTCCTGTATACACCACCTGGACCCTCACCCCACTCAAAAGGTGAGTTCTCACCTCAAGCAGGAAGCAAACATCCTCATGAGTTCTCAAGTGGGTTTTCAGCATAACTAAGCACAGCAAAAGTCCAGGTCTTTAGCAAGTTGAGCCAAGGCATATATAGTTTCTGAAAGGATTCAAATATTTGTCCTCACAAAAAAAATTCACATCCCACTGCCAACAGGGTGAGAGATCCCCTCTGCCTACAAACAAGCAAGTATATGCTCTAGAGCAGACTGTAGCCATCTCAGAAATCATCATCATGCACCAGAGGCATTACACTCAATAATATATGAGATCACTGAGGCATCTTTAAAGTCTTGAGTCTGCTACACCAAGTTTAAAGCTTGAAGTTATTTCTCTGTCCGGGAGAGGAAAGGATGCTGCTCCTCAGAGAAAGAGGAGATCCTGACACTGCTCTAACTAAAGACCTCAGTGCCAAGCTAGGACACAGCCACTGTATCTACTTCCTCCCATTACTCCTTTGGATATGTACAGTATGAGAAGAGATGAAGCAAGCTTAAAGATAGTAAGACATAAAAAGAAAAAATCCTGTCCATAGTTTCCACCTGCAGTAGACCACAACTCAAAGCATCAGTTCTTAACCATTCCTAATTTGAGGTTCTTTTTCCAAAGGACATCTTCCCTTCAGCAAGAACAGCATGTGCTTGGCAACACCTGCATCTGCTATTACTCTCAAGGGTTCTGACTTGGAAGTGCACCTTACTAGCCGTGTTGACAAAGACCATATTTCATTTCATATATATTTACTTATTAAAAGCTGTATTAAAGCAGAACACAGGTTGGAAGCACACATACCAATAATATAGAACAAACCACTCCAGAGACTTTCCAGTTGCCACACACAAGCATTCAAATTTCTTAGACTAGGACATTCAGACTTGCAGCTAACCTTCAGCAGCTCCAAACAGGTTAAGAAATGGATGGATGTAATTGCTGAGCACCTTTTATCTCCAGCCTGAGCAATTCATATTGGAGGATCAAAATGATAGAAAATCTCATGCGACTCTGAACACTTGTTTAATCTGGGAACAATATTGTTCCACATTAACCCTCTCTGTGCAGTTATTACCTGGTGTGACAGTATACATCTTTATCCCCAAATCACAGGGCTGAGCAAGAATTCAAGATGTGATGGCCAATACGCCACATTGCAACCACATGAATGTTGTATAAACCTTCAGTTATGAAGGAGGGAGGCTAAGAGCAGAAGCAATCCTCAAAAGAGCCATTTGAAACGCAGACTACAGATGAGACTGCAGAAAGGCCAGCTTCTAAGCTGCACTTATGTCTCTTGTTTTTGTATCAAGGTCAATAAGTTGGACACCTTTCCCCCTCCCCAATAAAAGAATCTGTTAAAATATTTTCTGTTTTATTTCATTAAGACAGCTGATCTCCTGTTGCAAGAATTCCATTAATTGAATGCCATGCAAGCCATCAAGGAATTATTTCTCTTCTCAAAGGACTGAGACAATCAAGGCAGGGGCAAACCAGCCAACTAAGAAAAACTTGTGTACACGCCCTGAGCTCACACCCAACACAAAATAAGTGTCTGAATTGCTTTGCATTTGCTTGTCTGTTTCCAAAGAGCATGAACTTGGGTAAATATACAGATTCTTGGTATTACGCAATCCATTTATGGACACAAGTGAGTTTAATCTGTACTCATTTTAGGAAAAATACAGCATTCTGTACCCATGAAACAATCTTAAATTAACTTTTAAGTTTTAACTATGAATAGTGCTTTTGTAATGCATGTGTTTGGAGGGGATGTTCATCTCCACAAGCCTTCTACATCTGACAGCTTTTGAAAACTGTATAGGAAGAGAAAGTTCTTCAGGGAGGAAAGGAACAGGATATAGTATCATCTTCCCAGATCCAAGGGCATATGTAAATTTCAAGGCTTCTGAAGCTGGCCAGTAAGGAACTAATAGCAAAACTTCAGCACATAACAGCTATATCTCAGGAATTTGCTGAGATTTCATTTCAGTTCAAGAGTATCTTTTTTCATATAGCTGAAACGTTCAACTAAGCAGCACAACACAGGGTACAAAGGAGATCAACTTCGGACAATAAAACAGGAAAGTCACTTAGGAGCACAACACATCACCCTGCAGAAAGGGAAAGGTGATGATAGAGAGTCAAAATTCAGGACCATAAATACAGAAATGTAGGTAAGCACAAAGATGAATCTAGCAAGCTAAGTAATGTGCATTTTTTTGAAGATACTAAAATTTCATCGTCATTTCAGTCACTTAGCCACACTGTAGCATGACAAAAAAAAGAGTTGTTTAAGATTCCTTTTCTGTACATGCAGAAGGTAGCTAGGCGGCATATGCCTGTATTCTAATACCCGTTCTGTACTCCTTAATTTATTAACCAAAATGGTAGCTAATTAAGCAGAACCTAAATCCAGCAGGTCTGGAGGATCACACCACCATTTTAAAAGAACATTGTGAATTAACGATATCACCTTAAAACACAACTTTGACATAAGGACCTTGCAGTGACTGAAACAATTGCTGGTCTGCCAAATATTTTAAAAGGTAAATAGAAAACAATCTCCAATATGATAAAATTATCATGTATAAGGTGGTACTTCTGCAGAATAGGCCGTATCTAATATTACTGACTTTAATTGCTATAATGTACTTTTTCTTATTTAGCTTTTAACATAACTTTAGTCTTACTTTCTTGTCAATAAAGTGACATCATTTACTTTTCATATGAAATTTGAATTTGCTGTACATGATTTAATACATGTATTAATGAACTGGAAAGAAATCAACTATTTAAACATCGCTAAACAGTCATCACAAGTATCCAAAAAACTTGGCAGAGGCTGGTCTTTGGCCCTAAATTGTTAATACTAAGTTAAATGAATGGACAAGAACCTAAAATTAACCTAAAATTACTACTAATCAAGCTTGAGGATGGTATAAACAGTGTGGTATTATTAAATAATAGCTAAGATAGAACTGATGCAGCTCTGCACAGCTAAATAAGCTTCAAAAAATACAGCATAGACTTCAGTACTGCCACAGTGGAGAGGGGGAAGGCAAAACAAAAGATGTGTCATATTATGATCCAACAAGTTACAATAAACCAAAATTATGATGGGTTCCAAAGCTTGCAATTCAAGAAGGATATTGAAAAACTGGATAAAGTGCAAAGAACCACCAAGATAACGATTAAATGACCACAAAGCTGGGCTTAAAGAAAGGCTCCAGAAGTACCATCTGTTCTGCTTGATGAAGAAGGAAGGTTAATATGACAATCTAACCACATAATTTGCAAGCACCTACATTAAAAAAAAAAAAAAAAAAAAAAAAAAAAAAAAAAAAAAANGGAATTATTTGTTTCCAATTAACACCTCAAAAAAAAAAAAAAAAAAAAAAAAAAAAAAAAAAAAAACAGAATTTTTTATCAAAGAGCTTTGCCCTTTAGCAAATAAGATCCAAAACGAGGCAATACAGAGCTGGACAAATACTAGTCCAAAACAATGCATGTTTATGGTATCACTTAAGGCTGATACCAACACTATCGTTATAACAGCAGTCACCATCAGTAAGGTTGAATCCACAGCAGCAAAGGCTGTCATGGATTCTCTAACACACCTTTGATTCAAATATAGCAACTTTCTCCCACCTAGATGTGACTTTCTAGATAAAAAATATGAATTTGAGGCACTCTGGGGATTTTCACAGCACAGACTTCTCACGAGTTGCTTTGTGTGTCCCCCGAGACCCCCAGAGCAGGAGCACTGCTCTGAGGCTAGGGCTGCAGTGTGTCACTGGGGACTGAATCTGTCACTCTGGCAGCTCTCCACAAAGCTGGAGCCAGAAGTGCCTGCATCTCTGCTCTGCCACAGGCTGCCAAGATCTCCCTGCCACACCAGTATTCAGCACATCACAGGTACAGTATCTCATATCCCTTGGTATGTGAAGACATGAGAGATACTGGGCCTCAGACACATGCATTCAAACAGCACTCAAACCATGTGGTGCTTCCAGCAAGACCTCATTCTACAGGGACCTGGAGCAAAACCTCAGCTAGAGGTCCCCCATTAATTCCCAATAGTGACCAGCTATTTTTGGCATAATAGGTTGTGTTGATAGTTTAAGTCAGAGCTCCCGGTGAGCCCTTAGGATGAATACAGTCCATTCGCAGGTCTGGTCAGTTTATCCGAGAGCCACCTTGAAAACAACGTGACAGTGTTAGGGAATGTAAGACCCCATGCTATAGAGGTTAAAATCTGTTAAGCAGCTCCACTCCTGCCTGCCACCAATTTGGTCAGGATGTTTTCAGAGTCAGGAACAAGAATATAGCAGCAGGGAGCATTTATTTTGCAGATATCTTAATTTCCAGGAGTCCAGGGAACATGTGAGGTGTCCTGGGATGCCCCACTTCAAAACACAGCTGTTCCATACCACACACGACAGCATCCATTGGATCCTGTCTTCCATTATGGCTCTATTCCTCTTCCCTCCCTCACATTTACCGGTACAGATCAACACTCCCTGCATCCTAGATATAGACACCATCTATGAGGCAGGGAAGGGTGGTGAGTGCAACTACACAGAAGTCTGCTGGTGCCTTAGATCAGACAGCCCCACAAGAAGCTGTTGGTGAATTTCTCAGGATGAGGGCCTAGAGGCAGGAGGGAAGAGGGATTTTAGCTAAAGGCAGAAGCAACCTATAGAACCTACAGCCAGCAGTGGGCTGGCTATAATTAATCAAATTAAATTGAATTAAGTTAAGAGCCAGACTCCAGGAATGGCAGTGGGGAACTTAACCCCAGACTGTGTGGGCTGCTTCACATGACAGTTTTTGCAGGAAGGGCTCTGCTGAGAGATTCACAGCTCAGTCCCTCTGCAGCGCCAGCCGCTCCGCTCCTGCTATTCCTGCATGGAGCTGCTAATGTTTTGGAGCACGAGGGAGCCCAGCCCCTTCTGGCAACACAGACCTCATGTAAATTCATTGAATAAATGCAGTCATTTCTCTCAGCTGATCCAGCCCCACGTGCATGTGCTGAAACTGTGCCAGACCCTCAATGCAGCCAACTCTCCCACAGTTCATCACTCCTGAAGGTGAAACTGTTTGTCACCCTTATCAGCATTTTCCCCCTTTCCTTCTCATTCCCTGCCTGCGCTAAACTGTCACCCATGAAATTCCTGGCCCTCCTGCCTCATGGGAGCTTTGCTTTTCACAAATCAAGATGTTACCTGGACAGAGGCCTGAAAGATCCTGGAGAGCCCAAATGCATTACAAAGTTATTTTAAGCTGAGGAAAACTGCATTTCTTCCAGCGGTTTCTAAAGCCCTTGAACTGTTTCAGACTTAAATGCACAAAAAGCCCTCTGTTTCTGCCTCCTTGCTAAGACTCCGTGATATCTATGGCCCACAAAGATGTTTCCCAAACACGGGGAGATATAAATAACTAGAAATAGAACTGGAGCATCCTCCCCAAGTCCTCATCCTAGGCTTCAGCTTTTATACCTGACCCACATGAGACTCAGTCATGCAAAGCAGCATAACCTGCAGCTCTTCATGGAAAAGGAAATTTATGCTGGACGAATTTGAGCTAGCTTCCTTTGGCCTGAGCTTTTGGGAAGTGGCTACCCTCATCTAGTCTAATCCAGACTGAAGAAAGAACCGGGGCAAACGCAGGAGGCCATTTCTGAATATTACATCCTTAAGAGAGCAGGCTGTTTTAATCATGTTAGCCTGAAGCCAGTACTAACTTTTACATATGTACAGCTACCTGTACAGCTTTTATATATGTACAGCTACCTGTAGCTACAGCTGCAGGATATGCAGTATTGTCTTTAATTTGGGCATTGTGTAGGTTTACACCATTCTGCATATGGCTCCCTCCACATGCTTTATGTCCAGATGCAATACACTCATATTTGTAACTTCACCTATCTTAATATAACATACAAGGGCAGGCACAGGTGACTGCCCCAAACACCTCCCTGTAGGGGAAAAACACTTGTCAAGACATCTCTTAAGTTGGGCCAAAGCTGGCAGCAGTCCCATTCCCACATTTAGCAGGGACAGCTCAACATGTCAGGTAAGAGGCCCAGCCTTCACAGCTGCCATGATACCCATCCACGGCTGGCAATCCACCCCAGTGCTTCTCCTAAAAGCCTGGAGTTCTGTGGTTGCAATTGCACTTAGCTTTGAAAGCTAGATACATCAACTAAAAAAAGCAAAGTTTGAAATCCAGTACAGTGAAAATAGATGCACATCCAAAGTGCAGTAAAAAGCCACCACAGCAAAGACCCTCTGCAGTTATTTTTAAGGCTCCTTTTACAGCATCCTCCATGCTTTCCCCTATGTTAACAGGTCTGAAAGCACTGCTGGCACTAAACTAGAGCCTCAGCAGCCATTTATCACCAATCACTCCTCCAATAACTTAGTGAGTGTGCCTGCAGACACACACAGACGCCAAGGCAAGAGACCCGGATCCCCATCTCAAAGCTTTTGTGATGCTCAGAAGCTTAGACCTAGATTTCCTTCTCTACTATGAAGTATTTAAAGGACTGCTAACTTAAAAATTGTTTTTTTCCTAAAGGTATTAGTAAAAAAATCAAAGCTCCAGCTGCCCTGCACAATGAGCCCACACAGACAACTAAAACACAGCTTTTTTGCGACTCAGCTGTCCAGCAGACTCCAGAGGGAGAACCTTCTTTCAATAGCTCCTTCCTACTTCTCACCTTCTTTATAACCCCATCTAGCATTACTTCAGCATTGCCACTTCATTCTGGTAGATCAGTATCTGCAGAGAGGAATTCAGGAGTTTTTCCCTTCAGCATACTACAGCATGCACACAACTAACCTGTAGCTTGCAGCTACCCTTTTCCCAAGGAGATGAATGTTGAGCACAGCTGAAGCTACCAGGGAAGACAGGCCAGGGTTTCCATGGTTATGAGCATCTGAGCTTCCTGCTTTGGGAGGGATGTGATGCACCAACCGCCGTGAGAAAGAGGCAGAAACACGGGCAGGCTCACAGGCAGCTGCATGATGCCGCTCTTCAGTGTTATACATGCAGGCAGCAACAAAAAGCTTTTTGTGACAGCTTGGAGATCTGTGGCCTTAAACAATTCTGGTGCTTTATACATATTCTATTGAACTTGTACTGTGACAGTATTTGCAGTTCATGTACCAAAGGCAAGACTTTCTTCCGACCTTTGCTCACCTGAGCCAGCCTCTCTAGTCCCTAAAAGGGGTCAGCGCTACAGGATACGGCATTTATTACTGCAGAGAGCAACCTATCAGTTCATGAGCTGCCTATACCACAGGAGGTATGACACAGGTGCAAGCTGCTCTCTGGGCAGAAATAGAAAGCTTGTGCTTGAATACCCTTGAAAGGCAGAATTTGCAAGCATACATTTGCAAGTCTGTCCTATTAAATTCAAAGGTTGGGACTCAGTGCTGTAAAAACGCACATATGCAAAGCCATAAACCCATCCCTCCCTCAGCCAGAGCATAACACACTTTCTTTCCTCAGGCCCTCCTGAAAGTCAAACACTTCTCCATCAAAACTCTCTGCTACTTCAAACCTAGATGCTGATGAGGTGACAGATGCCAATACATCAGAGAAATGACAGAACTGAAGAGTCCCTCAGATTTACTGAGTAACAGCTCTCCAGGGCACCAAGCATCACAGCACCAATCTCACTGAGTTAGCTAGAATAGCATCACAACCATACTAATCTTCGACAGGTGTGTGCATATGTATATTTTTAGAGCAGAAAAGTGATTTCTGGCTTATTTTGGGAAGGCAGTTTTTCCAGGCCAGGCATAGACAAGGAATCACTGACTTGCATTCTGGCTGATATTGCCTGTCCAACATGGTAGAGCTGCTTTTTACACAAGAGCAACTGAAAGGTATCAAGCTTGGCCTGAAGATGCCAAAAGTCTGTATTCCCATCTCCTCCACCAGCCATCCCTGCCATTGCCCAGACCACCAGCAAGCAGGACTGCCTACAAATGAGTGAAGATTGGAGTTTTCTTGATTGCTTCCACAAAGAGCTGTATATCAAAGACTAAAAGGAGGGAACTGTTAGATTTACCAGATATTTCAATATAATCCAGGTAATTTGCTAATAAATAGTAGTTCAAAAAATCAGAAACTCCTGCGAAACAGAGAAAGGGATTCCTTGATGACAAATGTTAATGCCCATCTTGTTGGTTGAGCAAGTAATATTAAGTTTCAAAACTGACCTGGCAAACTATAAGCAGATTCAAGCACAAGGGAGAAGTGCAAAAGCAGGCTGATCTGTAATTCTGCTAACTCTTGGTTGGAAGTGCTGGCATCTTCATTTCCATTTTTTATATGCAGTGTGGCAGGCAGTTAAGTCTCTCACTAGATTATTCTCTAGAAACATACTAGAATACTTATATACTAGAAACAACGCTGACATGGGTTAAGACAGTGATGGAACAAAGGTCCCCTGGAATGGAGCACATAGCACAAAACCAGTACTTTCTCACCAGACACTCACCAGATACTCTGGCTGCTCTGCATAACAGCCAAGGCACAGCCTACTGTGACTGCAGAGCAAGGAGGAGCCAAGCTCTCCACAGCAAAGCCTTGCCCTCAGATGTCATCCAGCCAACAGCTAAACAACTCCAGGGACCAGCAAGCATCCCAGGCTCCATCCATAAAGCTCTCACTTTCACCAGAAAGGCTCACACATCGGATAGCTCCCACAACAGCAGGGCATTCACAGTGCAACACAAATACAGCCATGAGGTGCAGACCACCATTTCACAAGAGTATGTTCAAAGCCTGAGTGAGTCCACATCAGCTCTAGGAGCATGGCATATGTGTAGTCAAGTCCTAAAGCACTAGGATCATGCTGGAGCTCTGCACTGATACAGGTAGTTCTGTTTGTAGTCCAGGATAAACCTGCTCATCTTCATTTGCCCTCAGGAGCAAATGCCACAGACTGTACCCAGGGAGCAGAGCTCTACCCTTTGCCTTTACAAGCAGCAACAAGGAAAGTATCCAGAGCTCAAATTAATGCTGCCTGGTTCTACTGAGCAATGGATCATGCAGAGGACACACTACAACAACATTCCTCCATCCACATTGGCTTCTGATCATTTTACAGGGACAATTTAACCCTCAAGGAGGTTTTTGGATTTGTATGAGAGATCCTGTCACCCAAGTGCATTGCTTAAAGATAATCAGCCAACAGTACCGATTTACACACAACAAATCACTTTAACAGTTTCTCAAAGTACACCTCATGAAACAGTCTTTACCTTCACTTCATTTTTTTTTCCAGGTGTTAAATGCATTCCCATTTGTTTGCTGCTTTTTAATACTATATGATTGGAGACTGGACAGCACCTAGTATTATGAACATCAAGCACAGATCTTTGAAAAACAGACATCTTCCACAGAGCAACAGTGAAACACTAGCCTACTAAAAGCTGTTTGAACCTAAGTCAAAACAAAACCAAGAACTCAGATGTATCTTACTTTCTGAATTAAGTACAGGCTTTTCAACAAATGACTAAATTGGTATGATTCATAAGGAAGACCAGGAAAGCAAGAGTATCCTTCTATAAATTATACCCTCATATGTGTAGGACACGCAGAGGTAAGGAGGATATCCTCTTAAATATCCTTTTCCACAATGGACAAACATCACTTACATCAGGATAACTTTTGTTTCCATATGTTTCTGTTCAACTCCTGGGAGCCTAGGTCCTCCCAATTGAAAAACTGCATCCTGGAGAACACCCACTTACCTCTAAAATCACTGCACGGGATACACCCTTACCTCTGGGAAAAACACAGTTGAGTAGAGTTATGTAACTGTTCCTCTGGACTCCCTAATTTACCAGCAGTATTTTTTTTCTTTTTCCTTCTTTTGAAGCTGGAATTCAAAGGCTGGCTTTGAAGATCTGGTTATGCCTCCACGAGCAGAAGTCAGGAAAGCAGGGCCTCCTCTTTGCCACCCAGAACAAAGGCAGTTCTGCATCCCTAGCACACTCCAGTTGTGTGTCAGTGTTACTCCCCCTGAGGGCAGAGGGACAGTTGTAGGCAGCCAGAAGCTTTTGAGGGAGGACATTGAACCTGCATTCCTAAGGGCTGCAGTATTCCTATGAGAGGATGCTGGCAGGTGGAGAGGTGCAGAAAGCACAGTTAGACCCAGCTTTCCACCAACTCTGCAAATTTCAAGATAGCTGCAGAGAACTAACACCTCTGTGTACTAAGACAGTCACATGATTGTGTCTTGTATCAGGAAACAATTAAGGTCTTCAAAGACAGCCGAATACAAAGATTAGCAAATGCTAGAAAACCACATAAACATTATGGCACTTTATTGCTCTTCTAGCTGACCCTCCAACTATTCCTCTATGCCAAAAGAGGGCAGTACTATCCTCCTCCCTAAGGAGGAAGTCATCCACTTCAGAATCAGGTCCACAAATCCTTTCCCAATAAGCCCCAGGATTCCTCCATTACTATAATCAAAAACTGCCTTTTAGATTTCCCTTTAAGCACGAAAAAGCTTAATTTTCAGCAGACACATTCTCATCAGAGCAATGACAAAAACTGGTTGTTCATCTGATGCTTTAAGTCCAATACTGTTCCAAAATATTAAGAGGAAAAAAAAAAATACTATATTCATTTGCCTTCCCCTACTTATGCTGCAGCTAACAACTTTCTGCAAGTTGTAGTTCAGGCCTCCATTCTTTTATGAGACAATGTCCCTGGAGAAAAACCATCTTCCATGATGCAATACATATACATAAACACTGGGACACTCTGAATTTCCCTGTGTGTTAGCTTGGAGCACGATGGAAAAAGGTGCTTTATTGCTAAATGTTAGTATACCTGTTATTTTAGCACTTTAGAGGGTGACCTTGAACAAGTTGCTTCTATTCAGCACCTCATTTTCCTCCTTGCAGCACAGATAAAGTTACTGGCTTCTTCTATGAATCACTGTATCCATGAATGCAAACAGCAGTGCAATAGCTTACTATTGTACCTCACAAACGCTGACATTTCACCAGACAACCAGCAGGAGGAAGAGGGGCATCCAGCTGCCTGGCCCTGCTCCTGAGCCCCTGTGTCATTTAGAAAAAATATTAAAATCTAGAAATGTGTAAATGTAAGCATTTTGATTCTTTTGGAGAAGTAAAAGATGTCATTTGAGCATATTTAACATTTTACTAGTTTTAAATAGGAATAATAAGACAAAACAATTCAACATTACTGAAGTGATTTGTATTTCCCAGTTTTTCCATTCTATATTTTCCCTTAGTCTGGAAAAAAGCTAATGAGATGGGCCTTCCAAAAAGTGAGTCTATACTGTCCCAGAAAAGCTTTGCCTTTAAGTAGTCTAATATTTCTAATGAACTACTAAGTCCCTAAATATTCAGCATGTTTTGCCTCCTTACTCCAAAGGCACTTGAGCACCATGAGGAGCTGACACAGCAGTTCCTGGCTAGGCTTTGCAAAGAAACTAAATAGATCGCTTTCAGAAGGTGATTTCCATTTTCTGAAGGGTTCCACCTTGTATTGGTAAAACAGCTACATTGTTCAAGCAAATAATATGAGCTACAAAACATAGCTATGTTTGCTTAAGTGTGAACAACAAATATAAAAACATAAGAGTTTATGAGTCATTGACTTAAGAGATGCACCAATTCTTCTCATTTCAATAGGAGCAGAACAAATATCAAGACAGAAAACAAAAGGAGCATGACAAGGCAAATGTAGAAAGTACCCACTGAGAGATGTTTATTGACTTGGGCATCTGTTTCTCATGGTAAACATACATTTTTACTCGAGTATCTCATCCCAACTAGGCATGCAAAAAAAACAGTGTTGCTATGTCCATGCTATTAGGCCATCCTCTCACTTGTGCAGCTAGAGAGGCACCAGCAGGTTATAGTTGCCTTGACCCTCAATTTATCAACAGCTACAGAGAAAGGGTCTGGGTCAAGGTATAATACAGTTACAAAACAAAACTCTTCTCTCAAGTGCTGGCCAAAGAGGAGATTCTGGGGTTAGGGCCTCTGAGTCCCCTTCCACCTGGGAAACATTTCAAATACACATCTCACAAGTGGAAAACTGCTGACCTGTCATACTTCAGCTTGATCTCTTCTCCCTTTGAGAAGGGAGAAAACAACAAAATAAGGACACTAGTGGTCTGGCCTCACTGGGGCCAGATAGTCAGACAGGCTCATTGATCTCCAGATCACATTCATCAGCACATCTGTCAGCCACAAAACCAAGTAAACTAGACTCCAGAAACATTAAAGCAGCACACCTACCTCCTCTAAACCTCTCCCTTGGAATTACTTAGCATCTCTCCCACCATGAAAGGTGATTAAATCAGCCAGCTGGTAGACATACACGCATTTGCACATACCTCTCTTCACTGAGTGAAGCTCCAAAAGAAAAGGAACAATTATACAAGGAAAATATTTAACAGTATTTCTGCATGTTGCCTTTGCTATTATTGCAACTATTTGTCTTTGAAGATGTTTTTCTGCATAAAGGATGAGACTTACTCTCTGCATGGAAAATATAGGTTACTGTAGACTAACTATTGTTTTAAACTTCAAAAAATAAGGCCATCAATAATTATATAATATTTATATTATATAATCTTATTGAATTTAGTGATAATTTTCATAACTCTGTAAAGATGCTCTGATATTTAAAAATAAAGTAAATAGCAAAGTTTCTTAAACTAAAGGGTTCAGATACCACCAGAAAATGCTCCTGACCTTACCAGGAGGAAAAATAGTCAGAGGCAATTTTTCATTTGTTTGCTTTCCAAAGAGAAGCCTATTGTATCCTGCAAAATGTTCCAAGTGATCAAGTCCTTCAAATTACAGCTTATAATAATTACACATGTAGCATAAAAACTAAATTGGGTAGTGATGCACACAAGCATTAGATCGTATGCCCATGTAGCTCCACTTACCATTCAAGGTAATCTCCATCTGCCAGGTCTTGCAACAAACCAACTATAAAGTAGATTTGGGATCCCAGTCTTTTGCCATTCTAATGAACATGACATTGTGAAATAGGTATTTGAGTTGACAGCACAAGAGGAGAAAAGGGTGTTATGAAATGCAGAGGATTAGCAACTGTAACAAAAGAAAAGTGATGATTATATGGAGTTCTACTTAGATCTGTTTAGCTTGGCTTCCAATAATGTCCCTCTTTGGGATATAGAACTCAGGTGTGTTGAAAGGATATAAAATATTGCTTTAGAGACAGTTCTCAGACCTCTATTTCCAACGCTTTCTGCACTACTATCTTTACTGGAAAGACTGAGACTCTTGTGAGACACATACAGGGAACAAGACAACCACCACCAAGAGGAGGCAGAGAGAGAACAGGGCTCCCTCATGTCCTTGTCTTCTACCCTGCCAAGTAAACCAGGTGGATTTTGAGGGTTCTATAATCTCTGACCATCAGGTAGCATTTAAGATGCTGCAGTACTAGTTCATATATACCAAGGTCTGACACTATGCTTTTACCTTCTATTATTAAAAACTGACACTCTATTTATTGTAGAAGTGAGAAAAAAAAAAATCATTTAAGACCCGCCAAAGTCAAAGCTTACTATGTTAGTTGTGATGGCAACTAGCATAGGATGCAGCCTTCCAGTTTCTCCCATGCTGAAATGATTCCACCAGATTCCACACCTTTGAACTGAGCTCAGAAGGAGGGAGGAGCTAAAAATGTCATCAGAAGTAAACAGGTGTTTTAGTGGTAAAATGTCTCAAAAACCTCTAGGAAAGACATGATATTGGTGTCTTGATTTTAACTAATCACTTATTTCTCAAAACAGTTCCATTTCTAAACATACCTCCAGGTCAGAATTCAATCCTTATTTCATATCTGCACTGTGCCAGTCTATTACATACTATCACTTTTAGATATTTCTCATCTCTTGTTCTCAGGTGCAAGAGCAGACTGGCTTCTGAATCTATTAACCAGCTTCCTATCTCCCGAGAACCTGATCTGATATTTGCACTCCCTTAGCATGCTCTGCTACATTACTTATCCATCAGGAGCACAGAGAGGGGTTAAAAGCAATTTCAACAAAAACGTGAACATTCAAAGACTGGGTTTAAACTAGGAGTCTCATAGTCTCCTTGCTAAAGGTCCAGAACTCTCTGCTCAACAGTGCAAAATCCAAATCCAGAAGTGGCCTCCAAAGTGGAAAGGCTACCCCTAGTCTCAGATAAATAAGATAACGACATTAGAGTCGCCAGTATTGCATTCTTAACTCCCGCCCTCTTCTATAACAGAATGCAGACATGCCTCAGGGCACATACATAATCAACACATCCTTGCCAACGCAACAACCAGTTCCTCATTTAGCTTGCCATGGAGGTACAGAGCTAGCCCCCATGCATAACAGCTCCACCGAATCAGAGGCTTTTTGTAGCCATTCTCCCACTGAAGCAAGATGCAGAGCTGAATCCTGGTGATTTTCATGCTGGCATCTTGAACTTGGCACAGCAGCCTGGAAGCCTGGCTCTTCCTTCTCACGCTTTTGCCAGCGGGGGCCAAGCTGAGCGCCAAGGGGTTCCTCTACTGAAGGAACAAGAGCTGATTTACTGCCTCATATAGCTGTTAACTAGACCCTTTAGGATCAGAATGAATAGCCCAATATATCCTTCAAGGAGAAGGAAGTAACCAACCTTCAGGGGTAATATACAGAGTCACCCACCTTTGTCTTATGCCAAGTTGACTGTCCATGCTTTGCTCTTTCCACGTTACTCAAGCATCTGTTAACATAATTGCAGACCATCTGATTTCATTTTTCCTCAGAGATACAAAATCTGTCAATTCATTAGATGAAGCATTTAGCAGCCACTGGCTGGTAGCCATCTTGGTCACTATTTCCAGTACCATGTAGCATGAGTATAAATATACTGAGTTCATAGTTATTAGCATTAACGGTGGCTATTCTCAGACATGGGGTTAAAGCCTTGAGTTTGGAAAGCACAGAATCATTATAACTGAGTAGTGCTTAATTAGTAAAGTTACAAGATAACCCATCCTGGTGAAGCCAAATCAACAGCCTTCCGAGAGTAAAAATTCCAAGTGGTTTTGGTAGCAACTTGAGCTAGTAACTACTGACAAAGGATAGGCAAGACACTTGTAGCACAAAAATCTTTCTTGGAAATGCCAGATACCACTAACCAGAATAGACAATTTCACAAGCAGTTATGTTGAAAGCCATGAAAAACTTTATTTTTAGTAAAGCATTACTACACCATTTGAAAATTGTCTTTGTTCTTTCAATCCAAAAGTAAATTTAAAAACAGACCTAAAGCATGTTGCTTTGGCTGAGTGACAGCATTTTTTGAAGCAGAAGAATATACAGATTTTCCTATGGGATGCTTGTTTTCTGATAAACACAGCATGGCACTAATAATAAAGGAGTTCAAAAAACAAGCTGAGACAACTGCTTGTTTTTTACATCCACACTCCCAAATTAACCTCCATACTTCAGACAGAAGAGCTACTAGCTTGATTAGAGAAGTAATAAGAACTAAAAATACTGATACACCTTTACAGTCCATACATATCTCATCTAGGAAGGCCTTAACTCACTTAAATCCATAGTGAGTCCGTGAGGTAAGTCCCTATCTGGTACCTTCCAAGAACAAGACACAGTGCAAACAATCAGCTGAAAAACAGGAATTTCTAACCTGAATTCCTTTGTTCATATGACCTCAGGTTTTAGCAGGCTTTCACTGCATCCAAGGTGGGACCTGCCAGTAAATGCAGATTCCAGGAAGCTTTTAACTGGTCAGAAAGGTAAAAAAAAAATGAATTAATAATAAATCCAATTTGGGGAGAAATTTTTGTGCTGAATTGGAAAATCTGATTCTTAGTTTTTCCAGTTTTCCTGCAAATAGGGCAGGAATAAGAGGCAGATGTTTGCACCAGTGTTCCCGAAAGATGGAGAGCCCCAAAACAACATACATCATCCCTTGCTAAACCACTGACCAATACTCTCACAGAATAGAAACTCCTTATGTGAGGGGCTGATCATAGGCAGTAACTGCAGGAGACAAATTTACACATCACATCACCAAGGTCAAGCACTGGCCACACCTCACATGTCAAGCACAAATCAAACTTACAGAACTGGATATAAAACTCCAATAGTGTCACAAAAGCAGATCCAACATGGTCCTTACCAATGTTCTCCAAGTCAACAGTCCACCACAATTACTTCAAGACAGAACACTGCATTAATACCATGATTTATTTGGTTTGGATCATCCAAATGCACTGTATTTTCTGGGCAATGATCTCAGGAGGACAAGAGCAGTTGAGCTCAGGAGGACAAGAGCAGTTGAGCTCAGGAGGACAAGAGCAGTTGAGCTCAGGAGGACAAGAGCAGTTGAGCTCAGGAGGACAAGAGCAGTTGAGCTCAGGAGGACAAGAGCAGTTGAGCTCAGGAGGACAAGAGCAGTTGAGCTCAGGAGGACAAGAGCAGTTGAGCTCAGGAGGACAAGAGCAGTGAGTAGCCCAGCACTCACCTAGCCTCTGAGATTGATGTGCAAGTACCTGTGTTCCACATTAGTGGAACATATACAGAACTGTGTGCTTAACAGACCATTCTAAGATCTCCTACTTTTCATCTCTGACTTGCACAGCCTAGAAAGCATTGCCAGCACTGGAAGACCCTTGTTTACACAAAGCTCAGCTTTAGCCCCAATACCCTGTTCTCCATTTCACAGCCAGCAGAATATAAGGTTTAATTCTACACTCAGTTTTGCTGTCACCATCCTGCTTAAGGATATGCTACAGAAAGGAAATTTATCTAACCCAGTGTTTTCTTACTATAAGAAAAACTCTATTTTCTCTGTCTTCCTATATTGCCACTGACTGCCTGCTAGCATTGCTTCAGTATGGAATATATTCAACTTTCACACATGTCTTCATTATTTCTGATAGTCTTTTAATCGAAAGAGGTGGAAAATTCAACTAGCTTTCATACAACTCTTGTTATTCTCTGAAGTTGCATTTTTTTTAAGATGCACTATAAATATCATTTTGAAATGAAAGTCTGAAGCTTAAGCTTTTGAGATGAATCATACAAATAAAATAAGCAGGTAGTTTTAAGTATCTGGTGTTACCTTCAGTAGTAATTGGAGGTATTTCTGTCTAACCACACAGCCACTTATTATATATGTACGTAAGAGTCATTTAGAAGATGGAGTAGATATTCTGACTTTTGAGGATATTATATAATGATCTCAATTCAGCTACTAACACAGAGGCCTGTACTACATAATCTTACTCATAAAGGAAAATATCCGCTTTTGAAGTGGTATGCAAGCATGAATAGCAAAGACAAAATAAATCATAACTGCTTGGTATTTTCTCTTTAAGCATTACTTTGGAGCAATATAAGATGTCTTGTTTAAACATTTAAGTAGTTAATAAATGAGGTCTAAGAACATTTAAATATGTCCATTATCATACAGGCACATACTATTTCCATTGTGTTTTCAATTAGGTAAGGCATTAGAGGACCTGAATTTTGCCTACTGACCAAATTATGCATTAACTTATATAAGTGCAAACCTAGAGCAGCTCCATGGGCTTTATTCCAAATATTGACTGGAAGAAAAGATTCAAGACAGAAATTGCCAAACTTCACTGATTTCTCCTTCACTTTCTCAGACAGAAATTAAATGGTTATATTTTACAGTACAGTTTTTCCATTGTGACACACTGGAGTGAATAAAAAGTGTAAAAATTAACAGCTATCAATGTTATTAGCTGAAAGTGCAGGGTATCAGTCAATGGGCAATACTTAAACCAGGAAGAGTGACAGCTAACAAGAATATGAATTTCAGAGGATAGCAAAATATCTAAGAAGCTCTGCTTCATCTTTCAAAGCTCAGATATGCTGGAAGTGTTACAGAAAGCAGGTCTTGCTGAAGAAGCTTGTTCTGCTGTTATACTGCAATGGCTTGTATCAAATCAGGAAATCCAAACCTTCCTTTATACATGCACATGAGATTCACCCCCCTCCCACCCCCATACCCTAGGGAGTTATTGGCTTCTGCATTTTTCTCCCACCTCGTTGGTATTACAGCTGTTTCCCTCTAGTTTACAGTATGTTAGAACCACTTGCATTTTGAAAAGCTAAATTTCTTTGGGATTATTCTAAAGCATCAGTGAAATGGATACGTTCACACTGTAGTAAGTACATCACGTGCAAGAATTCAACTAAAGGAGGAAGTTTCAGGAAAAAAACAGCTAAGTCTCAAAACAAGACAACAAAAACAGTAATTTCAGCCATCTGGAAATATTTGGGGGTCTTTGTTGCTTATTGTTTTCAGCAATCCATTGCTAAAGGATATTTTTAAAGTTTAGACAAGTTTTATACTAAAAATCTCTCCCCCAACACACATTCAGGATTGCACATCAATAAAAGATAAAGCTCTGAGGCCTGTAGAAGTTTATTCCATTGCTGAATTGCATACAGAGATTTTTACACTGCACAGCCATATGCATTTTTCCTCCAGTCTACAAGTCATAGCTAAATTCTTGCTACAGTATCCAGACCTAGATCTTCAGTACCCCAACCATGAAAAACACCCACATATAAGAGAATATAAATATGCAAAGGGGAAGAGAAAGAGGCAAGGACTCAGTTCAGAACATGCTTCAAAGTTCACCTCTTCAGAGAGGACTACATCAGAGAACCCAGAGTGGGCTGGAAGAGACATCAGGTGGTCTCTACCCAGACTGGTTTGGGGACTGTCACAGCACTTGAGTACATCCATCCTACCAATACCCTCAGGTTGCTGGGCATGGGAGGGAGTATCCGTGACAGCACTGTCAGAAGCAGCATGGACTTCAACATTTAGTGCCCAGATATGGTTTATTCCTCCTGATGGGGCCTTCTTGCTTGCCAGCCTCTTTTGGAGATGGCATTAAACTCAAGGAAAGGTTTTTATATTAATAATATATTGTCAGTGACTTAGAAGCAAAGATTTTCCTTCCTTATGCTAATAAAACATTCAGCATTTCTGACTTTTCATAAAACTTCCAAATAGCTGCATTCAATAAATTAACAGTACTTAAAGACAGATAGCTAAAAGAATCTAAAGCAGTGGTCAATAGAAAAGAAGCAAAACTTTAAAAAATATATAGTTCAAGATCTACAATTTTCCAGACTGGAAATGCTATTCCATACATTGACTGTTCCTTTTCTGTGCTATTAAAAAGCATCCTCACTTCTAGAAAGCACACGCACACACACAGCCTGCCCTTGTCCATGTTGCCCAGAGCACACTGCAGCACTGCTCTTAGGCCTAACTCCATTAAGCAAATAGCCATTACTTCAAACCACAAGATCCCTACCGGAAGATGACAACACAGTAAATACACTATTTAATTCAATCTGAAGAAAAAAAATGTAGCATTCACTGTATCCTCCATAAATATCAAATCATGAAGTTCATTCAAACTCAATAATTCAACATGATTACTTGTACCCTCTTGATTGGTATAAAACAAATTCTTAGAAAAAGCTAGGTTATAGGAACTATTAACAAAAACTGACTAAATCATTTTAGCATAACAGCATTATTAATCTTTATATTCTCAGTGAAAATATTTATTATGCCTATCAGGAATATTTTCCATAGTCAAATTGCCTTTTACCATGCTAATAAACACCGAGCTCTGCTTACAAAAAAAGGGGGTTCTCATTTATTGGTCAAAAGGCACAGACTAAAATAGTTTCTGCAGCTCCCCCTAAGTAACTGACTTTTGCATATCAAGTTCCATGGCACATTAGAAATAAATGCAATTCAGACAGGATTTGAATAGTAGAATAGAGGGGGAAGATAAGAGTAGATAAGAAAAAACTCGCTGTAAGCTAAGCCTTATGAAAAGCTTTTTTTTTTTTTTTTTTTTTGGATTTTTTTTGCATGGCCCTAAATGAACCAATAAGGAAGTAGAGTTGTATGTGGGTTGCTACTCAGCATCCATTGATTAGACTTGCAGCTATTATATATAATGGCATAACAAACTACTCTCATATTTCCATGAGGCTAAGAGTAACCTCCACAGCTCTCAAGTAACTCATGGAAGTAGGATGGGGGAATTTGGCTGCTTCTTGTTTATTTTAATAATATCCACATGACTAAATCCTCCTCCCATTTTTACAACTGTTAAGTCTCTACCACTAGGGCCCTCTTTCTCCTGTGTCTTTATAAGTTGTAAAAATTCAGGTATAAAGGTAGAGAAGCACAGCCATTTACTTTCCCTCTATCTACTTTATCTCACTCTAAAGCCTACAGGGCACAGCCACTTCCAGGAGCACCATATCCATTTGCTGGGGTCAGACATCTGACAGGTCTGGTCCCACACTGCTCCCCAAGTTGTAGGCATCCACCTGCAGTATTTTAGCAATCACCAGTGAACAGTTAATAAAGGCAATGCCAACTCAGTTGGCAGCAGCACCTCCCAAGCTTTGCTGGTTAGAATTGCTTACCAGTCTCACATAGTAACCCGAGTTCCTGCCTACTTTTGAGTCCTCCCAGGACATAGTTTTTGCATTGCATTTAATGACTTGCAGCATCTGTAACAGGAACAGACTCTTCACCTGCTCTCAGGCATGCATTATAGAGAAAAATATGCATGAAATGCTCACTTAATGCCTCAGAGTTCTCTTGCATCTTTCAGTGGGATTGAGCCTGAGTCATGGGAAGAAAGTGAGCTTCTCAGCACCTCTCTTCAGCAAAGGTAGAAATCCAGCCTCAATGATGTGAATGCCATTCTCTTCAAATGTTGGAACTGCAGCCAGTACATGTATGGAAATGCACAGGTGGGAGTGGAGGGGGAAAATCAGACCTTTGTACCTCCAAGCATGCTTTCTGTGTGTCAAACTTCAAGCAATCAGTATGAGAACTGATGGCCTCAATAGGATGTCCTCTAGCACATGTTGCTACAGAAAGTGGAGAAGCCCATCTATGTTCCTTCGGGAATAAGTTCCTCAATGTTCCAACTGCCTTGACCAAGGTTCAAATACTCCCAAAAGGTGAAACTATTTTATAGCGAAAAAAAATAACTGTGACACTGCTTGGTTCATTTCCATTATACAGAAGAAACAACAAAAAAAATTACTTCTGCATGACCCAGACTTCAGAGAGACCTGCATTACTTCAGAAAACACAAATATTTTTAAGTAGAAAATAGCTGGTACAGACTTACAACTCAGACAAATACGTAACACATCAGGATAACTCATCATGCAGAAGGTTCTGATGTGATCTTTCCCAATAGGCTTAGAACATGAACTACTGCAGGGATAACTAAGATGTTTTTCTTTTAACAGTGTACAGCAATTTCCAGAACTGTATGTTCTCACTTGCACACCTCTTCACCCACAAAGAGTGTCAGTTTTCCTAACATTTGTTGTCTCTCTTGTTAAGTTTTGATCAAAAGGTTTCAAGGTGAAGACACTGTCCTTTCCCCATCTCTAATGGGTGAACATGACATGTGCGGAGATCTACACAGAGACTGCTGACCCACAACGGTGGGTCTGGCCAAAGAGACTTCAGAGCAGCTCATGTAGGGAAGAGATGGTTCAAACCACCAGAAAATATCAGGATGCCAAGAGGAAAAACCCACTCCCAGGAGAAGCATTGGTAGATATGTCCTTACATCTTTGGTAGGTAAGCCATATATTAGTACCATTTTATAGTACATAATTTAAAGGTCTAGACACTGCATAAGCAGACAGCAAGGTTGAGGCACTCCTTCAAAAAAAACAAAAGGCCAGCTCCCAAGCCCTTGTGTCTGGAGTGTTTGAATCGTGTTCTCTTTCCAGTATCAGCACCTAGGACAGTGACACTGTACAAATGTTCTCTACAGACATCTGCTCGAAGCCCTGCTACTCTGGGACTTTCTAACTGAAGTTGTAGACCAGAAGCTCTCACTACCACCATTCAGCTCTGAGCTGTTACTTCTGAGGGAAAATCCACTCCATGGGGGACCCCTCTCAAATAGGGCACCACTACCCAAATGGAGCAGGAACACAGTTCAGAAGCAGTGATAAAACTGCATGCAGATGTCTCTGGGGCACCCAACCATCTTGCTTTAGCTCAGCTTTCCCAGTATTACAGGCAGATGGCTTGGCAAGAACTAGTCTTGCTGTATTTCCCAGCTAACAGCATGTATCAGGTGCTGCCAACAGTCTGCCCTGCACCCAGGCAGGGCAGTGAAAACTCACCAGGGTCCCCAGGCTCTAGGAGTAATCTGCAGGGAGAGGAAAACACCAAAGAAATGACTTGGCTGGGCCTTGCAGAAGTGCCCAGCAGATAGCATACCCCCATTTCCCATAAAATAGTCACCTTTTCCCTTTTCTGCAAGGTGAAGACTTGGAGTAATATGCCTTTTCTCCCTTACCACACACACACACACAAAAAAAAAAAAAAAAAAAAAAAAAGAAAAGAAAAAAAGGATTTTTTTCCCCCTGGGCTCAAAAAACAGAAAAAAATATAGCACCTTTGCATAAAGGGAGCCCTCCCTGCAGCAAAGCCTGCAGTCCCTTTCTGCTCTGTCCAGAAGCCCAGGGATGTTTTATACTGTGTGCAGCTTGACTCTTGCTTGGCCAAATTTTTGCAACCTGCAAGTCTGAACAGCATTATATGGCCTTCCTTTCCCCAAAGCCATCTTTCTGATGGTGACTGAAGAACCTGGCAAATGACCAAGTATTCTTTAACCTCCACATTAACTATTGTTAGCTTTGGCAAAGCCCCACTCCCGAGATGTCTGGAGCAGTATCGCTTACTGCTGCAGCCTACAGGAACTGCTGTAGCAGCGAGATTCAGCAAACAGGGATCAGAGGCAGCCCAGACCTCCCTTTCCCCATGGCCTAATAAACTTCGGAAGCAGCTACAACTTCCAAGCTTTTCACATATGGAAAAGGTTTGCAGACAGTGAACATGCAGAATGGAACAAATCAAAAGCTTAAAGTTAAGATAGGCCAGATGTTACCTTTAAGCTAAGACTTCAAGGCATCTGCCATGGTATCACAACACACCTCAGAAATCTACAGGGAAACACACTGGCTGCACCACTATCTCCCCTGGCCCAGACCAGGTCTCTTACCTGCACTGTTACTGCAACAGTCCTGACAACTGCAGTCCTTACTCCTTTCACTGCATAAAAATCTAGGGTGAATCCCTAACTAGTACCATCAGTTACAGCTGCACTGAACTCAAGACCTCTGTTTACAGAGGACTGTGGGCTTTCTGAAGCATCAGCCACACTGACAAACAAGTTGTCCTGAGATGACAAATCCTTGACAAGAGCCTCTCTCTCTACCAGTCACCAGCAGCAGTTAAATTCAAGGGCTGGGAGGCAGGGTTTCTTGATCAGACTTTGTTGCTTTATATAGCACACTCTCCCCCTGGTATCTGCATAACGCTGAGTTTGAAATGTTCCAAGAAGAACACAGAAGGAGCAAGAATTGAGAGAGGGGCTGCAAGAGGAAGCATTTAAAAAGAAATGACATCTGAGCAACACTATATCGAGCAGTGTATATGCAGCAGTCTCTTAAACAGAACACCCAGGCCTTAATATGGCAGCTTGCTTAGAAATTAAAATAAAAGGTAACCAAGTATCTGTGATCTATGCAGTTGGAAATATCTCTGTATTAGTCAAACAACTAAATATGAGAAGAGTTTGGGTTTGTGCCTTCCCTTTGGGGAGAAACCCTGCATTGTGCCTCACTACACATGTATACAAAATAAGCCCCTCTCCTGTGCTAGATCTGTGCACCGTTGGCCTCTTCATGCTTCTCCAGCATTAACACCACAAAAATTACTTAAATTACAACACAATTGGATCCTCATCCCGAGCAGACTTGATCTGCCTTCTCATTTTTCTACTGAGATGACAAAGTTCCTTGTGCCTTTCCTCTAAGGTCATCTCTACTTTAGACTCGTCCCATTTCAGTCACTTGATTTCTGCTGAGTTTGTTCCAAGTGACTCTTTCCTCTACATGGTAGATACCCAGAGTCTTTATTCCCCATTCTATCCCCAGTAAAGAAAATCTCTAGTAAGAGCAAACTGCTGACAAGCTTTTATGAAAAAAATAAATGCAAGAGTCACCCTGAGTTATCTCACTTCCTCAATAACCCTTTCACCAGTGCCAAGAGTCCTGGAACGTTGACTGCTGTGGAGCACATCTTGCAAATAACACACACAAGTATCAGTGGCCTGAAAGGGCTGTCTTTAGCTGATCATTCATTCCCAACCTTCAACTTCATCATAACAGATCTGTTCACACAGATGGAAACTGGCTGACCCTTTAGCAAGTGCCACTTTTGCCACCAGGTAGTCAGTAGGTTGAAATGTTTTATATTCTTTTGTTTTATTGCAGATGTAAGCTTTCTTCCCTGTGCACAACTCCTCCCACCAAATCAGTCCCATCAGAAGTTGCACAAAGCCTCTTGCCTGCTTGTGTAGTGCATGACAAGGCACATAATGTGTTATTTTTAAATCACAGTTCATTTGTTTCACATCATGCCACCTATCAGGACCTGCACAATGGGTATAGGCGTCCCAGCTCAGGTTAACTGTGAAAATCCTCCAAAAATCATGGCTAGCATAACCGATTTCAGCTTTCAATCTAAATCGAGTCTTTGCTGATGCTTTATTTCCCCCCCTCTCTCAAAAAAAAACAAAAAAAAACAAAAAAAAAAAAAAAAAAAAAACAAGGCACTTGCCTGTGCTCAAGCTCTGGTAATTCTATTGATCACTGCACACAAGCCACTGTACTTTATAGGACATGCTGCCTCCATATGATTGAAATAGCTTCCTTCCTTAATCAGCATATAATCAGATATTCCCACACAGGAGAACTATAGCCCTGATTGACAAGTTAGTTACAAAAATAAACCTGAGGTTTAAATATAGCTTGCTCAGCTCCCTAGAAGGTAGGTAGTATTGTGTTATACAAGTCTACCATCATTTTCCTTGAATTAATATACTCCATATTCTCCCTTTGCTTTGATCTCTATCAATTAAATAGCTACCAAAATTGTGTTCTACAGGAGAGCTAGCAGCTAGGGTTAGGTGGGAATGACAACTAGCCTGTCTACTGCATGGCCTGACTTATCATCGATATTTCATTAGCAATTAACATTTACAGATTTTGAGTTCACTTACCAGTTGAATGTATGATGCCTGATGCAATTGTAGAGGTAGGTAGGTAAATAAGTATGCAAGACTAAGCATATGTAAAGAAAAAGAATCTGTATGCCCAGCAGGAATGGATGTATCCAAATTAGATATGTGTCTCCCTGTATGCAAATACACAAGCTAGACAGCCAATATTTAATGATTCCCTCTTTCTAGGGTGGGCAGCTCAATGGCACAATACTCATTGTATTTCTTCCAATCTATCAGCATGTTCTGATGTGTTAAATATGCAACGTAATGAGGGCACAGCTCTGTAGCACTGCTCTTCTAATTTCGGGGTGGGGGGGGGAAAAAAGGGAGATTTTTCTTAAACCATTCTCTTGCTGAAATGCTTCTCATCTGTTTAAAAACCTTCCCATTGCTGACTGACTACAAAACATGGGATAGACCTCATATTTATTATGCAAATCCTTAGCATTAAGAAAACAAATCGCCAACTAACATCTGCCTACAATAAATAAACAAAATCCTCACCACTCTCCCTCCGCGACTGACTGAATACCGCTCCCCGCGAGCGCGGCCGGGGCAGTTGCGAGGGGAATCGCCCAACGCCGCTTCGCTGCCGCTGCTGCAATGTACCCGGCACATCCTCGCGAGGCGGCTCGCAGCCCGGTCCAGCGCACAGAGCCCGAGCACTGCAGTGCTTTTGTTCGCACCCCTGCCGCCGCCGGGCCACCCACCTTTGCCTTCCATTGCGGAGCCCGGCGAGCGTGGGCAAGTTGCGGGGAAGTTGCAGGGAGATGCGCTCCCTCCTCAGCCGCTCTCGCCGCCAAAAATCCGCGCTGCTGGGAGAGAGACAGAGAGCGCGCGAGCTCGCCGGAGCCGCCGGCTCTCACCCCCTCCTCCTCCTCCTCTTGCCGGGGGGTTGTCTCAAGCCTCGGTGCCGCAGCCGAAGGACAGCGCGTGAGCAGCGGAGCCCGCCCGCGGGGGCGGCGCGGCGGGGCCGGGCGCGGGAGCTGCGCGGGCGCGGG
>VWPW01031447.1:423321-505932 GCA_013389825.1 Crypturellus undulatus
GCCCGCGCACCGCCCCGCAGCGCGCCCCGCACCGCGGATTTTTCCAGCGCCGGCCGCAGGCGCTGCAGGGCCCCGGCGCGGCCTCCCCGCGCTGCTCACCTGGACGAGGTGCAGGGCCCACCGGCTGCCCCCGCGCCCGCGGTCGGGAGGCACCGCTGGGTTATGCAACACAGCGAGCGCCTGCTGCCGTGTGAACGCCCGCTTGGAGCCCCAAGGGATGGCCGCGTGCCCGAGTGTGGCACCTAAATCATCCAACCCCTGGACACATAACAATAAGATGTCATCTTGGCAATGCGAGCTGGACAAGCTGAGGCCTGCACACTGGCCCGCTGCCACAGGTGATGCCTGCATGTGCTTTTGTGCATGGCCAGGAATGAGCCCACAGAACCACCACCCTCAGCTTGATGAGGGCAGAAGGGATCACTCAACTCTAACCAACCTCCCTGCCTCCTACAAGCCAGGTTGAGCCCATGATACCTGCAGGGCCAGACAGTCTCTCAGGAGATGCCCAGGCTAAGCTTGAGGCCTTCCCTCAGCATGTTATTTCAAAATTAATTACGCTGACTCATAAAACCTTCACCTTATGGCTAGTTTTTCTTGCTTTCCTGTTTTGTGCATCCAGTCACTGGAAGCAATAACCAGTGCTCTACCAGTGGGGCACTGATATTCATACCAGAGTCAAGTCACTTCTATGTATCTTGCCCAAAAGGCAGATTGAACTCCTTAAGTTTGTCCCTATATTGACATTTATCCAAATCTTAAATCATTCCTGCAGTTCTCTCAAAACTCACCTATTGTTTTAACTTTAGCATTGTGGGATGGGTAAAACCCAATATCAGCTTCACAAATATCATGCTTTTTCTTAATTATTAAATAAGTTATTACTAAAACAGCAGCTCAAAGTATCTGTCATGCACCCATATATTACAGGCTGCTCCTGCACTGAATTTTCTAAATACAGAAGCAGTTTTGCTTTATTCCTATTGTCTCTTCACCCATCCTAGTGTTTATATTCATCTTCTCACTTGTCACTCAATACATGGCCAGTTATTACCTAGGGTTTAAGCTCATTGTACTCTAAAATCCTGTAACCCATCTTGCAGGTACATCCTGTTCCCCCATCCTAATTTTTTTGGGGCAAAGTCAACATCACACGGAATCCCATCTTAGTCCATGCTCCAGGCAGCTCCCAGCAGCAATATCTGCTCTAATCTGTCACCATCCCACAAGCTGACGTGTCACACAAGTTTGAGGTATCATACAAGTTCAAGAAGGTGCCACTGAGAAGTCACCTAGGCACAGTCCAGCTGGATGAAGGCTCACCAGGTAAAATTCATTTAGAACTTATCAAACATTCTTAAACCATTTACTATGAAATTGTTGTTTAAAACAGTTTTAATGTATTTCAGGACCCAATATTCAAGTGCTGTATACAAAGTTTGGACCAAATGCATCATAGTGAAATAACAAAGGAAGCCTATCCAAAATTTCCAATCATTAATAAAAATCTGACTTTTGACTCAAATCACAACTTTCTTCGATTTCTTCAGTTTCTTTCATTTACTGAGTCCTGTTTCTTCCAGTGCTATGGCTTCACCTGCCATCGGTGTTGAACTGCAATGATAAAACTGCACCAAGGATGAAACTTGGGCTTTTTCAGAGGTAGACAGGAAGCTCAAGACATACTGGTTCTTACTAACATTCTAATCCAGACTGAAAACATACTGAAACACTCAAATCTTCTAAGCCTTTTTGGGGGGAGTGGGGAAGGAAGGGAGGCTTTTTTTAATAATCAGATACAAAAAGGTTTAACTCTACAACAAAACTAAACAGGCTTTTAGTAACTAGTTCTCCATTTTTTCTGTGATTCTAGATTGACCACTGAGAGTCATGTGGTAGGAAAAGACAGAGGAACTGATGAAGTTGTTCAGAGTTTTGTATGGTGTGGAAGGGAGAAAACAGCTTGGGAACCAGGCAGCTCTTAGAGAACATTAAGGTTCTCAGCAGAGTTCCAGAACAACTTTTAACAGGAAGAAGCAAGAAAGCATCCAAACATTTACAGTACAGCTGGGCTAGTTACCAAGAACAATTTGAGACAGCATCTGTAATACCAGGCACTAGACCAGGAACCAGGAGCTTTCAAAGCTGCACACACTCTGGAAAGCCAGCAGCCATCAATAATTCAGCTGCACAGTAGGAGCTGGGAGAAGTTCTTAGCTGCAGGCAACAGGCTGAGCCCCGCTGCCACGGGAGTACATGAAGACTAAACTTCTCAAAGATTTTTTCCCCACTGCCCTGAAAGAGTGATTTTCCTTGTTTAGATGCTTGCAGTGTAGAGATTGCCCAGAATATTCTTGCTCTTCTTTTGCCCTTACAAAAAAAATATATATATAGATATCAAGGCAGTCATGACATACTCCCCCTATTTGCAAAGGAAGGTTGCTTTCCTTTATTTCCCTCCCCACTTCAATTTTGAAGTCATCTTGATGGAGACAGACATAAATCAGGAGTTCAGAGGCCTCACCCTTAGAGAGCAAGAAGCATTTCTGTTGGTTTTTACTTTAGAACTCCAGAGCACTTCTTTCTTTCCAGCAACAGCAGGTAAGAGCAGAGTTCAAGCCAGTCAGAAACAAAAAAACCCCAACCCTCCTATCTACACATTCATTTCCAATCACAGCTTATCAGGTCTTTCTGGGTCACATCTCCCATACCAGTGTTTCTCCAAGTTTATGAGTCCATCAGAAGGTCATAAGACCCGCATTCTTAAAATAGTCATCTTCAACTCTCCTCTATGCAGAACAGAGATGCAGTTCCTTGAAGACTCCCTTCCACTCCCCCCAGCACAAAGAAGTAAACCCAAGTGAACAGATCTAGCGGATTATTTTCCTCCCATGCCCATTTGCAGGTCACTTAAGTTACTTATTAGTGGAAAAGAATAGAATATTGCTTGTGCTAGTCTCAACTTTAGGATGTGCATCCTGCTTTTAAATATTAAACTGGACTAGCTTGAGTTTGACCACAATGCTGCTGCTGTTCTAACCCTCATTAAAGTCAGATCTGTATCTCCCGTGGCTTTCCAAGTAAATAAGTATCAAATAAAGATACATTCATTAATGACAACTCAGTAATGCACCAAGTTGTTCCCCAAATCAGCAAAATGGAATGTTGGAGCACTCAGCAGATGCAGCTTACATGCCCCTGGACTCCTTCCCATCCACACCTTTGAGCCAGAGGGGAAGAAGAGTTTCTAAAACATCCATCTCCTGTAATAAGTAAATAGGGTTGCATGTGGCACTTGCATGGCTTTCCATCTGTGTTCCTCTGATGCTCAAGTTCTAGGAGCAAGCTGGCATCATGGTGCGAGTCAGGAAGCAGCACAGTCAAAGCACAGGCAATCCTGTGCAGATCCCCTCCTCAGTGCACCCTTGGCTGCTGCCGCTGAGTGAATCACCATTCAGGAAAGACAGGGCTGCTCACCCTTGCTATCCCCGAGAGGTTTCCGCAGGGTTGCCAGTACAAAGCTGCTTTGGGGCCACCTGCCCAGGTGTTTTAGCAGTGGAGCTCTTGGCCAACATGCACAGTGCATAATACTGGAGACTTGCCTACCCTAGATCAGTTTGCTTGGGTAACTGTAGTCCCTCTGGTGCTCCCTTTACCTAGTGGAACCAAGGCAGCTCATTAGAGAGCTCATCCCAGTCAGATGAGATGCCGGAGAGGGGACACAGCAAGGGCACAGCTCAGCTGATCTCACACAGTGCTCTAGAGAAAGCTGGAGCTATTTCCCAGGCCTCCAGTCCCCAGGAACCTGCTGCTTTTCCATTAACAGGCAGCAATAGCCAAAGTTAACACCATCTCTGCCTGCTATAGCCAGCGCTGTCTGTCCTCTTCATGCACTCGGTCTCCAACAGGAGCTAACTTAGAAGTGCCCCTTAGCAGACCCAGACATGCTAAAGCCAAATGATCATTGTGACATTGCTGCAGATGGTAAGTCCAGATGAGGATCATACATGGTCTCCAGCTGCTGCTGCTCCTGCCCATCTGTTACACTGGCACCATGCCTCCTTCTCCAGAGGGAGCCTCCATTCATGAGGGCAGGGGCACTATTAAGGTCATACAAATGGCTGGACTTCTGCATAAGGATGAATGTTCCCAAGAGGAAGCTGAGGTAACAGGTCACCAGTGGTGGGGTGGAATTTCACCTGCTCAGCGCTAATTCCCAGTCATGGCCATCCAAGAGCGCAGCAAACCCAGGCACAGATGCACCAAGTCAGGAAGCAGGGGACCCATCTTCTGCTGTGAGCTCTACAACTAACCGAACATAAGCCAGCTTCAGTTCTTCACTTAACTTGAACATGAATCTAGGTGCTGATGTCTCAACCTGTTGCCAAAATGCTCAGGAACTGGCTTCAGCAGCAGAATCTAACTCTTCACACCAACAGACGGGCACCTTCCCTGCTCTGAGACCTTAAGAGCTATTAAAAGTTGAATCAGAAAGAAGCTGCATTGAGTTGTGACCAAGAGGGTGGAATAGCTACAAGCATCCATGTTTGGCATGGGCTTAACCCTGCACCTCCTGAAACCAGAGGTGATTGAAAGCAGAGCTTAGCCAAGTAGCTCTGAAAAAAGTCCCAAATGAACCCTATAGCATCTACTCACACAAACCAATAGGCATTATAGCTAACTTAGCTATGGAACCATTAGCAATCAGAACAAGCTTTTCCAGGACAAAGCAAATACAGCTGGTGCTACACCAATCTTGTATGCCCATGTACTCAGATAAGCACAAACTGAAACAGCAGGTTCCAAGAAAATAGGCCATGACACCACAGCAGCAGCCAAGGATCTCTAATACTATTAAAAAATGACTAGATGGGCACAAGAGAAAGGGAGAGTAAACAGACTAGAACCTTTTAAAAAGGGGGACAGGTAAAATAAAGCTTATTCCACACCCTGCCATCCATTACCTAAAGGATGATACACAGGCTTTCAGATTAAAGAAACAATAACCAATGACCACATCATAAGCTGATGTCACTTCCTTATCTCATGCAAACAATTGCTAGAAGCAGAGTATGAATGCTCTAGGGGATGGGGTATAAAATAAAGACTAAAGCCACAACATTTGAGGAGGCTTATAATCAGTTTAATTACAATTACTGAGATTAATCAGACAATATTCTTAAAGGAGAAAGCGCACTAACAAAAGTATTAAAACAAGGAAGTAGTTTTGCAATTGCTTATAACTAAGGAGTAAAAAAAATATTAGGAGAGAAAATCATCACTATTGACTGAAGGGATGGTTCTGAGCAATAACATTTGGATTGGTCAGAGTACCATCAGCTTCCTGCTGTTCCTACTGTTCCTCAAACACTTGTAGACAGACCTATTTATATCAATTTCCATTAAAATACTGAAGTTAAAGACTGAAGAATGTTTTTGACTCATCAGGCTGTTAACAAAGTCAGAAGTATATGTCAGGTCTCAAAACTCAGGATTTATAAATCAAAACTCCCTGACAGGTATAGAACTATATATATATTAAAACACACCAAGATCAGCAGGAGCTTCCCAGAAAACAGCTGGAAAAGCCCATCTGGATAATTGCCTTGCTAAGTTAGGAGAAAGATATTGCATTCATTAGATACAACTCAGAAGAAACCTTAACAAGATTAATAGACTCTTTTTTTGGCAGTTGGACCTGACCCAAACAGCTTAACTCTGAATTTTAGCTCTGAGGTACTGACCACCTTGAAACACCTTATATTCTAGGGAAGCCAGAGATTCTGTCCTTGCACAAAATGCCCAGTGTTTTCAGAGTTGGCTCCTGCTCCAAGTCCAACCAGACTTCATTATTCAGTTTCATAAACAACTTGGTCACCTCCTCTGCTGCATGGATCGTGACGGCTACAGAGGGAGGCGGGAGGACGGTGTCAGTAGTCTAGTTGTTTGTCCAAAGGCTTAAGGCACTTGTGTAAAAATAGATGAAGCTGAATGGGACTACTTAAGCACTATCCCCCTTTTTATTCAATAAGGTAATTGTACCTGTTTGGCATGCTGTACAGACACATATAAAGACGATTTTACAGAATAGAGGCAGATCACCTGCAGCAGCAGCAGACAGCCTGCCCTCTTAAGAGCCTCATGCTACAATAGTTGCAGAGAATGGACTATTTAATCTTAAAGTTCTATTAGCTATTTGCCTACTCCTGCTTCCTACAATAAAAAGCTATTAGCTCATCACTACTCTACAGCCATCAGAGCTAAGTAACATTCATATTCTTTGTCTGCTGTTTCAAGAGAAAGCAGCAAACTGACCTCTGCGGAGGCCCAGATATCAAGAAACATTTTCTTTACCACATTCCTGGCATTTACAGTACCACATAAAAGCCTTGTCTAGAGACCTGAGTTTTCTCCCTCAGACTCCATAGCCCTGTGAGATGTCCAAAGCTATTCAGCACCAGCTGGTACCTTCCAAAATCCTAAGTCTGTACAGAACTGTTCTCCAGCTCCTCTGAAATAAAGGACAGGCTGGTAAATGACTCTTTAGACAAGAAACAAGGAAGTTTCCCCAATCCCATCTCCAAGACTTTCTCCACATGCCTTTGATTAATCTGTTCCTTTTAATGCTACTCTTTCCAAAGCATTAGAATATACCAAATGCAACAAAAACCTACAAAGACTGGACCAGGACAATCAGTGTGTACAACTGCTTCACAGCTGTAGCAGAGCTCCATGGAATCCGATCTTTGTAATAATCCATGCTGAAACTCCGATTTCATCCAAATACAAAAGGCAGATAACCACTACTTGATACCACCTCTACTCCAACAATCATTTGACTTGACTGGTCATCTCTTCAGAGAGCATTAAAAAAAAGCAAAATGGATGTTTAATCCCATTAAAAATAGTGATATATGAAATGGAAAGGTAAAGAGTGGAAGAATATCAAAAGCAATTCCAATTTAACCAATTCAAGTAACATCAACTCTTAGTGTGAAGTTATCACCACATTAGTATTACAAGAGGCACATTCATCAAATCTAAAGCACTGCAGCAGCCACTGTAAAGACATTTTCATGCCTACTCTGAAGCTTAAACTCATGTGTTGTGCTGGACTGGCACCCTCCATGCCCAGTGGAGAAACTGTGAGAAGAGACATACTGGGAGTAGTGGAAGAAAGGCTAACTCAGCCCTCCTCAAAAATCAAGTCTGCAAAAAGACAGAATCAATAGGGTGCCTTCACCCTCTGACACAAAAGACTAGGCTAAGGAGAGCGCTCTTCAGGCTTGTAGAAGCAACTTGATCCCTGAAGTATTTTCATTGCTAGCTTTCCTGGATGAAGCCTAATCCCTAAAAACATTTCAACCTGCACAAGCATCCAGCAACGTTTAGTACAGAGTTGTGAAGAGCAGTTCATTTTCTGCTAAGTGCCTTTCAGAAAGACTATAAACTACATGGTGAGAGTAGTAATTGTGGCAACCTAGGCTAAAACTGCAAAGACAACATCCTTCCTTTTAAATTAAAGGAAACATCTGTCTGATCCAGTTCATGCCTAGTGATCAATTCAAAATTCAGGGAACCCAAGTTTACATCAATTCACTCTGGATCCAGAAGTGGACTTTGGCCCGCCCTTTGTCCCCAAATCAACTAAACACTAAGCAGTCACTTTAGTGACTTGCATATTAAGTCAAAGACAATGCCAACTCTGCAGCTCTTTGCTAAGGTTCTGCTTATCAAAAAGCTTCACTGGTTTGTGTGCATCACCAGCCTGCACAACCAAGCCATGTTTCTTTAACCCAAGGCTTGCCAGACATGACTGCTTAAAAGCCTCACAAGGATTCAGCTCTACATGGCGAGTACATCCCTTCCTTCACCTTGCCAAAGGCTGCAGCTTGTTTGCTAGCTCTAGGTTTTCTAAATACCAGTGGCCTCTTCCAAGAGAGAGTTAAACACAGAAACAAGCATACATATAGTGGGGATTCCAGGAAGAGTCTGGGATTAGACAGAGACAGGTGGCACAGCCAGCTGCAAGTTATTTAAATCCTGTTCATTCTCCAGTATCTGTGTTGCAGCCCTTTCAACAGAGGATGAAACAGGACTTTGAGATCAGAGGTAATGGCCTTATCTTACTGCTATACCTGCTACTGTTTGGATACTCAGGTGCTGTTCCAAGTACAGCACTGAGATAGGAAAACCAGAAGCTCCAGGAAGACAGAGCTTTTCAGCTGTGCCCTAGCATTAAATAGCTGTCTGGAAGGCAGATCAGGGCTGGCCATGCCCAGCCAGCTCAAAGCATTCACCAAGCACAATCTGCTCATCTTTTCTCTCTGGCCAGAGGGGCTGCTGGGGCATAAAATAAAAATAAAAATAAAAAAAAATGAGGAACAGAAGATGACACTCAGGCAGATTTCACTTTACTCCCTGCATTACCAGCTGACTCTGCACCAAGGGGTGAACACTGTGGACAAAGTGAAAAGATGATGGAAAAATCTGCCACTAACCCAGCATAGGTGTGTTAAAGGTATGTAGCAGCCAGCAAGGCACAAACATCAAGTACAAGAGATTTTCCTGAGCTCGATATTCTTCCCAGGACAGCGGACTAAAAATAAAAAATTTAATTTAGTCTTTGGATTCTTTAGTGCTTTAGCAGCACAAACAAGAATATAATTTCAGCAGGACAAAAAGCAAGGTCTTGAATTTATAGAACACTGATTACTCTGAACTAACTCTTGCTAGGACATACTCGGACAGCCAAGACTGTTGCAATCCAAGAACTAGCAGACAAAGCAGCACCACACACTGTACAAGGCAGCCCAGCACAACCCAAACACCAAAGGCAGAGAGCAGTTCTGAAGTGGTGGAAATGTAATCTCTGAGGCTATTAATGGAAATCTCTTCTCCCATGTATAATGGAAAGAATGAAAGAGTTTGTTCGGAGTTGTAGCAAGTGGCCCAGAAGCCTGGCATCACGGTCAGAGTGTGAACAGAGGTCTAGATGCTTATGGAGTGGTTGATAAGTGGTAACAAAGGAGTCTGCTCTCCCTTCCCACTACTAAGCAAATCATACTACAGCATAGAACCTCCACTACCCCAGACATGCTACAGTCCAGCTTCTATAGCAGCAGGATCTGAACCCAACAATGGGGCTGTGTAACAAAAAGTACTGACAGTAACTTGGGACAGTAACAACTCAAGAATGTTCCCATCAAGGAGAAAGAAAAAGAACAGATCAGTAATTGAGACATTGGCAAGGGTCTGCAGGTACAGAGCAGAGGAGCTTACAAGCAAGCCTGCACCACTTTGAAGTAGTCAGGTCTTGAAAAAAGAGTGAGATATCCAAGACAAGCAACATGCAAGTTGTCCGCAAGGTCTGATGGCACTCTCCACTGCTGGTGACAAAACTGGTAGCACAAAGGGACTGAAGCTGAACTAGCTAGATCTCCGTAAAGATCTAGGTAGACCTGTTTCCTTTTGTTCTCAGCCTGAGGGGACATCATCCACAAAGGGAGAGAGAAGGCCCAAGGACAGAGCAATAGGGAATACTTGTCCAAATTTGGTTTGAAAAAGGAAAAAGAGAAGCATCTTGCAAAGCACATTATGGAAGGCTACCTAGAGAGGGAAGAGAATAGCTGTGGAAGACAGTGACCAAGCAGTAAGAATAGAACATAATGGGAAAGAAAGACTGGCTTTGAAGTCAATTGGCATGTCAAGGTGCAAAGATGGGCTCTATTTGGAAAAAAAAAAATCTGCAGAAGTTTGAATAGCAACATTTTTAATAAGAAAGAGCTGCCAGAAGAGAGGAACAGCTGAAGGAGAACAATAAAGTCATGGATAAGAAAAAATACAGCAAGTCTGGAAGATGGGAGGAGGTACTTGCAATAATACTCAAGAGGCAAAGAGGAGAAAGGAGAACACATCTTATGTTTCTTTTTCTTATGTCTAAAAAGATGGGATTTTGGTCAGAAAAAGTGAAGGCAGAAGGAGGTTTGGAGTGACTCAAGGTGGCAGGCAGCCAATTGCGACCAAATCTCATGCCAGCAACCAAGCTGGAAAAGGAAACTTACTTAGCAGAGGAAAGTGAAGGTATGGGCAACACACCAGGGCAGGTTCAGCATGTGCTGGTCAGCAATGGAGCTTGAGATCCTCCTCCAAAGAGGAGAGGAAGGCAACACTGGAGGGAATCAGGAGAGGGGATCAACAAACAGCACATTGCACAGGACAAGGCAGCTAGAAGATCAGGCTGAAGGGAGATGAGATGTGGTAATCAGAAGGACACCCAANAGCTTGAGACCCTCCTCCAAAGAGCAGGGGAAGCCAAGACTGGAGTGAATCAGGAGAGGGGGATCAACAAACAGCACATTGCAGCAGGACAAGGCAGCTAGAAGATCAGGCTGAAGGGAGATGAGATGTGGTAATCAGAAGGACACCCAAGAAACATGAGGATGCTTCATCAAGACAGAGCATCAGAAACACTGAGCAAAGGGATGTGCAGCCAACTGGCAGTAGCAGAACAGCCAGTAGCAATAGCAAGCAAAAAAAGCTGTGAGGCTGTTCTCCAGTGAAAAGATGTTTTTGTGCCAGCACCAAGAAAGCACCAGTTGGCAGACAACTCCAGCATAAAAGCATTTGCTGGAAACATTTACTGCTTGATCCTGAAGATTCCTGAGCATCATGAACATCTAGGCAACAGGGCGCATCAGCAGTGCGGTGCTCAGGGTGCTGCTTATAAAGGGGCACTGCCAGGCAGGAGTCATGCTGAACTGAAATGCTGTAGGCCTGAGGTGTTCAGAGTCATTCCCAGGAAAGCCCTCAAGCCTGAGCTCTGGCTAAGCCATCTCCTCCATTCCCTAGCTGCAGTCCTGCCAACCCAAAACTTTGCAATTCTGACATCTGCACAAGACATGAGTGACATTTGCCATGTGGAGCAAAGCTCTTATCTCCCTGCCCAGCACCCAGGTTTGCCACTGCCACCTGCTATTCCTCCCTCCCTGCAGCTCCCATTCTCTGCTTTGGTTTATCATTCCTCTTTCTGTATTTTTAGCTCATTGTCACTCCTGGACTAGATTTCCTTCCACTCCAGGAAAATTTGTTTGCTCTGTCTCATTGATGCTACCCAGGTAGTTCCATCCAGTGTCACAATATACAAGGGGAAACTTGACCGATGCTTGAAGTGCTGAGCTCCTTAGTGGTAACCATTAAATGCCATCATTAATATCATTAACCTCCTGATGGCCACACATGGATGTGTATAAACATCTGCCCTCTCCTGGCCAGAACAAGAAATGTTGAGCTTGTTTTTTCCCCCCCACTCCCAGCACAGAGGCACAGTTGAACTGTACACAGAACAGGTGCTTCCCTAACAGTCAGTTTTTACGCTCCAGACTTATAACCCTCCTTGCAAAGAGGGTAGGCCTGCATAGAATATATTTTACACCTTTAAGCAAATTAGCATTGCTAAAGTGTCTTTTCTTACAGATGTCTGTGTTGTAAAAGCCCTACAAATTACAACATCCACAGGTCAGCAATAAGGAAACCATAAAGCAGCTTTCATTCAGCAAGGCACAGAGCTGCTCCAAGCACACATTTTCTTCTCTAGGCAATAGCTTTAGCAGGCACACAAAAATCTTAAAATACTACCAGTCATCCTTAAATAAGGTTGTGCTGGGCTACAGGCATCCACTTCAGGGAGTAGACTGAGCAAGCTGTCCTCTTAGATTCCCTTTAGCAGTTCATTCCCACAGTGCAAGAGTTCAGTGTGTTCAGCAACAAGGTCTTAACTCACTTCAGGTTTTGTGAAGCCAGATGCCCTGGATACCAGTTTTTCTGCAGGACTGGAGGGCCTGACATTCCCTGGCATCAGGCAGTCAGAATCAATCTTTACATGAATGTATACACAAACACAGCAGCATGAACATAGCTCCCCTCTAGACACTTCTACAAACATGTGGCTAAGCAATATGCATCCCAGCACACATCAAGGTGGCATTTCCCAGAGATGGGAGCAGAATAGGGATGGATGGTTGCACCCAGCCCTCCCATCAGGATGGACAAGGAGACCTGCTTGTATCTGTGACTAGAAGGTTAACACCATCTGCTCTTCTTACTGGGCCAGATCATCATCTTTGCTGTTCCAGTTTGTTTAAATTGGCATCACATACCAGTCCCCTCACATGCACCCTTTGTGAGAAGTCAAGGAAATCCGATGCAAGGATCTGCATCACCCCCAAGCCACTCAGCAATTGACTTCTCACCTACAAACTGCCAGAAAAGAACAGGAGATTCCAGCTGCAGTGCCTGTAGAAAACACAGCCCTGTGTATATTTATTTAAATGTATTAAAGATATTACCACAAACAAAGAGTTCCAAGCACCACAGATATACAAGGAGGCAATCACCCATTATTTCTGCCTGATCCAGGCCTCGCAATCCCCATCCTGATTAAATTACTGAGGGCAGGATTATCAGCAAGATAATCAGCTGCAGTGTCTAATCCGGATAACTCAGCATTACTGGGCCTCACAACATGGGATTTCACTGACCACCAAGACAGGGCATTCCAGAACTTTACCTCTCATTTCTACCAGTTAAAGGATTCAAATATTCAAAAGTTCTTTGCAGAGGAAGGCTAGTAAAGGCTGGGATAAGACTTTGGAAAGGTAATCCCAAATTAATTCAAATGCAATAGCTCGGATTTGAGAGAAAACTGCCACAATTATGAAAGGCCACAGCACTCACAGGTGCAACCAGCAGGATTTCAAGAACATTAGTTACTTGTCTGGGCATCCTACTACGCACTTAAGGGCTGCAGAATAGCCACTTCTGCATATTAAAAAGCCTCCAAACCTCAACGAATCTTTCTGCTCAATCTTAGAGCAATGGGATAGCTTCTTGGTCTGGATCCCTCCCCTGGTCCTCCTCCAAGCTTTCCATTTCCTCAGCCTTAGCCTTGCTGTTTGTGCTTGCAGAAAGCCTTAAGGCCTCCTGAGGGAGGGATCCCAGGGAGACCCTGGAGATGGAGAACATCTCAAAGTCAGGACGAGTTTGCACTTTGTGGACCACAGCAAGTGTCTGACAATGCTCATCTGAGCATCAGTGGGTGTGAATGCTCCACTTCTGCTTCCAATCACTTGAAAGGCCTTCCCCTCCCACTATGTTCCAAGTTTGCCATTCTGTGAAGAAGGATAAGAGCATAGCTGCTCAGGGATGCTGTGAAAATGAGGTGAAGCTTTGGACTACTTCTGCTTTGGCCAGCTGCTGCACCACACACAGCAGAAGTTGATGCCCAGGTGGGCTTTTGTTCAGCAACAAACTGACCTGGATCAGGCACAAAGGCATCTGATCTTTCACTGAGTCCTATTTTGTTCCCAGACAGCATGAGAGGGTATTTTAATGTCTCTTCTGGAAATCAGCCTGAAAGCTTGAAAAGTGAATCACTTAGATGCTTTTGTCACCTTATCAAAGGGCATAGCAGCCCCTTCTTGCCCTCCCATGAAGGGTTTGATGTCCTTTTAAGAAAAGGCTGAAGCCATTCTGAAAGGCAGCTTTGGGCAAGAGGGATATTACAGTGTCTTTGAGCACATCAGACACCTTCAGGTGCCCCCCTCCCCAGCACATACCTATCAATAGTCCCAGCTCACAGAAAACTCTGTAGGCATACAGCTTTTGTGAATCACATTTCTAGCACGCCCTTGTCACAGACAAAACAGTCTTTACTTAGTGAACACAGCTTAATTTACTGCCAATTAGCAGTAACCTTTAATTATTGAACTGGATATTGATAAACAAAGCAACTACAAACAATTAAATGTTTGGGAATCCCCTCTCCACCCCTTCCTAATCTCCACATCCCTCCTTTTCCCTGCACATCACCCTCAAGCCCTCCCAACAGTGCTGCTGAGGCCACAGGCAGTGCAGGAGGCTGGGGGTGGCACATGGGTTTCTTTCTGCAGCTCCTTGCTTCTTCCTCATCCCCAACATGCTGCCAGCTGTCATCAGCTCACATGCATCACCAGAACAAGGTCATGCAATACTTTCTCCCCATTACTTTTGAGACCTGAACAATGAGCATTGTCATTTCAAAAGCACAGATGAGTCTTACCTAGCCATGTTTGCTGGTGGAAGGTATCTTAACCAAATCTTTCTGCATTGAGGACTCAAATCTGCCTGACCTAGAGCACTGCCGCTGATGGTTTTAGCCCATCTCAACAGCCTGCTTCAAGGCATCAGTGTTGGGAGGTAGGAACAGCCTTGAAGCACCTGCCCAGGTCAGGCCATTCCCAGACTTTGCCAGCACTTACAGGCAAGCTGCTCATCACACACCTACATACAATAAGTAGAACAAGAACAGTTCAAAAACAAAAACACCTTGACATCCTAATTTTCAAGTCATCCGGATGCTGGGTTCCAGCAAAGGAGCTCCCACTCTCTCACCTTCTTCCTGAGAAGAGAAACCAGTAGGTAAGAAGACCTGTAAAGAGTGTTGAAAAATCACCCCAAAACCTGTAGAGAAGGTTGCAAAATCCTGAAGGGAGAAGCAGATTGGAGAGCAAAGGTGGTAGCTTTCATTTTCATGCTCTACACTGGGAACTTTTAAGCCAAAACCTCTGATTTCTGCCCACTGGTCTCAGCCCACTGCCATTGATGTGCTAATCAGACTGTGCAGAGAGCAATGAAAAATGCACACACCATCTGTGGCTCAGTTGCCCCAAATTCTTTTTTCAAGAATAACAGGATCAGCCTCCCTTGCAGTTAGGGAATTTACTTCTCTAGGGTTTTGTTTTAATTTCTAAGGACTCACATACCCATAGGGAAGGTCTCCCCTGGTCCACACCCTCAAAGCAGCTCGCATGAAAGCTCCACTGTAAGACATCAGACAAGTAGCTACTGTTTTCATCTGCATCTGGGGAAGAGCATCAAAAGATAGATAGTATGATCATACCATAGAGCTATCTGCATGGAGTCAAAAAATATAGCAGCAAGTTGGAATTCATGAACTTAGCAATATCTGAGGTGGACATTGACTTAAATCCACTGATACAAGCTGCAGAAGAAAGTTTTTCCAAGACATCTTTGTTTCTTTAGAAAAGTGAAGGAATGCAGTACATGCAGCATAAGGAAGACTGAAAGTCTTTAAAATACAATAAGCCAAAACTGGACTGCACGAGTAAGCACTCGCTGATGCTGACACCCTGGAGAGCATTTTGTTGCATGGCTTGCACTTCTAACAAGCTGGAGACTTTGTTGAGGCAACAAAGACTTTGAGAACAGAGACTAGGACACTCAGAGGTGTTAGCATTAACAAAAAGCAAAGCACAGGTGTGCTTCACAGATGCCTCAGTTTAGCACAGTGAAGTCATTACTGTAAGCATTTTAGGCAGGGATAATCCAGAGAGATAAGTATCCAGGAGTCAGGAAAAAGAAGACAAGACACCTTACACAACACAGGGTACCCCACCTCTCCTTGCCCCTCCCCGTCATGGATAAATAGAAAGAGAAGCACAACACAGGCATGTTGTTTTCAGCTTGCATCACTTTGATAAGAGCTCAGGAGAGAAGGTGAGAAAAGTGACACCTTCTTGGGCAGCTCTTTTTTGAATTTCAAATATTCTAGAGATAAGACAAGGTCCACACTTTCAGACTCTTGTTTAGATTGGCTGGGCTCAGCAAGGACAGCACTGAAGGCACCACAACCCTCCCTGCAAGAGATCAGATGCACAGTTATGAGACCAGAAAACACACATTGGCTGCCTGAAATGTGAACCAACAGAGAGCAGGACCCAGGTCAACATCATGAAGCACCTAAGCCAAACCAACATCTCTGTACTGCACCACAGAGAGCTTCTATCACTCTATTGTCCCACTGCACTTCAAAAATGCCTACAACATAGACCTGACAGTGCTAAAAAGCATTAGATCCTGCTACAAGTAATCAGCCTAAAGTTGCTGGACTTAAAAGAGCTCTGTAGAGTGAGTCTGACTCCAATCTACCCATAGACCATTTCTTAGGTACACCAGTATTGCTCAGCATGGCTCCCACTCACAAGTTCAGGCTCTCCTACTATCACCAGTCAACACACAGACCACACACTCACGAAAGATGTAATAGGAACTGTTGAATCATCTTAGCCAAGAGATAGTCACCCTGCTTGGGGTCACCTCCTGGCCTTACAGCATGCATCTCCTTCCCTGCAAAGTATCTCCCAAGGGGCTGTGGCAACTGCTGGTGTCTTATTTACTCCTGAGACTCTTGAACATAAGGATTCTAGAGAATATGCTATTATTGCTACCTGAGACAATATCATCAAACAAAAAAGTCAACAACTTCAGATAGGTTGAACCCAACAGCATTTCAAGGGTTGTATGCCTTTAAGATCAACCAGGTCTCTCCTGCTACTGCTTAACTCGTCCAAAACCAAATACCTTCTAGGCTATCAGGCAGGAGCACTTACAAGCTCTCTTTGCTTTATTAATTTTATTATTTCACAAAGAATGTGCAAGCAGCATGAAACTTGATATTCCAAATGCCCATAACATTGTCTCTGTTTTCCAAATCCTAGCATATGCAAGCCAACTCTCACCTTTGATCTTATTCATTTTACAAATTTGCTAACAACTTTGCTGTTATATCCAGAAGAAAAAAAAGCCGAATGGAAAGAGGAGAACACATGCATATGTGCACACAAGCACCATTCCAGGGTCTCTGACATAGGCATTATCATATTCCTCATTCACAAGGAGAAGTTTAAGTCATACCCAGACCAGAGAGCTCACCAAAGGCTTCTCAGGAAACCAAGCCCAGAGCACAGTGCTACTCTTCCTCACATTCACCAAATACCATTCCTTATAGAGGCTCGCTTACATGGCTTCTTGATCTGTTCCTGACTATCCTCTGCCTCCAATTCATGCACTTTCTCTGCCTGAAGAGCTAAGTCCCTTGTAGATCACCAGAGGTTCCCAAGGAGCACAGAAACAGGCCAACCTTCCTGTAGAGCCCCCTTTCCTCCTTTATAACTGTGCTTTAACCAGCTGGCTGATAAGGCATATTCACCTCACCTGTTTGCTCTTGTACTCAGGTGTTGCTGAGCAGTCAATTAGCTGTATTGGAAGCTGCGGTGACCCTGACTCAGAAGCACAAACCATCTTGGAACAAGAAGTTTTCAGCTGTGTAAAGAAGGTCAGGGTTCCTGTGAAGAAAACACTAAAGATACTTTTTTCTTCTTATTTCACTTTGCTCTGTGCTAGAGGTCAGTGGAAGGAGGACAGTACTGCTATGCATCTTTGTCCAGTTTTCAGTTGTCACTGCAAATACCCCAGTTTGAAGACAGAGCAAGAAAGTGAGAGCTTGCGTCTGTCAAGACTAGTTTTCTACCACGTATCCCCTGTGTGTTCAGGGCAGTGAGTTGTCTTTTAGCCATGGGCAAATTCTCCATCTGGCCCCTGGCATTCCTAACGATGTGTGACTCCTCATCATTTTGGTTGGAGCAGCAGGTGCTCAGCTCCCTGGTAAACCAGGTTCCACCTGCAAGCTGAGCAGAAAATTAGTGAATGACAAGTATGGAAGTGTCCAGGACCTAGCTGTGCAGTGGGACATAACACTCATGCACTAGCTGTGGCCCTGAGCTGGGTTGGGGAAGAGAAACCCTGTATTGGTCTGTGTCCGGACTAAGGACACAAGAACCTGTCTAGCTGCATCCTAACACACCTGGAGACAGCCTGGCGGTGCCTGCACTTGACCGTGTGGATAACCCATACTGGTCTCAAAAAGAGAGCTGCTCTTTGATAAATGCTTACTGCACTTGTCCTCTCCAGTTTTTGCAGCTCTCTTAAGGTATGTAAACCACGAAAAAAACAACAGGAAATATGGGAAATCATTTAGCAAATAGAACAGTCAATCTTATTTCTTTGTTCATTTTAGCAGGTGTGCTCTCTGGTGAGTATTAATGCTTGCATAAGGAACATTAGGGCTGCACTTAGCAGCAGTTTCAGCGGCAGCATTTCCCACTATTGATTGCTACCATTCAAACTCAGCTCTAATGCATGTCAGCAGACATAAGCTGGGAGGCAGCTATATCCCTGTGGGAACAATGACTTATTATCACTCTCTTCAGGTGAACCTAGATGAAATACTATATATATTTAACAGAAATTCCTGTCTCTGACTGTCTAGAATTTCACTGGTTGCAGAAGTACAAATCAGCATAATCCCTCATGAACTAGAATGAAGATCAGGTGCTACAAATAAACACATTCATGAATTTGTATAGTTATTCTATTCCCTGCCTCCTCCCCTCCCTACCCTACCACTTAAATTCAGGCCGGCAAACATGGGCATTTGTATCAAAAAGAGAACGGATTTTCCCCATAGTTAACCCAGCTCTCAGAAGAATGCCAGGTGTGTGAAGGACAAGGCCATAGGCAGAGAATGCCAGAAAGTTATTCCCAGTGAGAACTGGGAGACTGCAGTACTCTTATGAGATATGATCCTTATTTAGATTTCTAAGCATAGTGGATGCTTCCAAACTGGGGAATGTTGTGCAATTGAGAGATACCTGAGCTGGCTCTAAATGAGCCCTTCTCCAAAACAGAAGCTGCATGTGGTCTAATTAGTCCCACTGAAAAAACGAGCAAATCGGCTCGTGTGGAGTGCTGCACCAACAGAGCTGCCTCGTCTGCAAATGCTGAGCTAGTCCTGCGTGGAGCTGTGCTGAGCTGGGCAGACACATCAGCTTTCTCTTCACCGAGGCACTGTGTTTCTTGGGGAGGATACACTCAGGGCTAGAGCAGGGTCTTGTTTCCAAGCCAAGTACAGACCAGATGTCAGGTAAGGTGTGCCCTGACTTCCCAGTGACTGGAGATGGGCCCTTCGCTGTGTTAGAGCAGTTCAGAGCACTTGACGTTTGCAGAGTGCCCTGCTAAAGCACTTACTGAGGAGAGCGCTCAGTAAGAGAGCAGTAACTACCAAAATAGAAACAGCATTTGGAGCTGAAGGACCTGTCTGCACTCAGGTCACAGGAGTCCATGTGGTTAAGTGTGGGTCCAGCCAAGCAGTGAGGTGTCCTAAGACACTGGTATCACGGGGCTTAGGAAGTGTACTGAAGGACTAGGCCTGGCAAAATCAAAACTGATGGAATGAAGTTCTGATTTCTTTTAACTCTGTTCAGTGGAAGTACAGTAAATGATGCACTGCTTTTTAGGTGGCTTGCATTTTTTTCTGGTAAAAGCGATGTTTTTCTGACTAATTTTTAAACTTTCATAGTTGTGTGGACTTGTATTAGAGAGCGTTGGCAGGAGGAGTGCACTTTGTCTTGAAGGGAAGTGACAGGATTTGAGCTGACTCTCAGCACTCAAAGCACAGCCGGCTTCCCAAGAAACCCACATGCTCCATTAGCACCATGCAGCTCTGAAGCTGATTGCAGGTTTTCATTACCCTGGTTTGCACTTTTCCAGCATTGCTCAGTTATTCACAAATCTTGGCTTCCCGTAGCCTTTTTTCCTGCAGTGAGGTCCAAACTCACTCAGCTCCTCAAAAGACAAGACTGTGGTGCTTCAGCTGAGGAGGAGCAGAAAAAGAAAACCTCAGGAATGTATCAAGGACATAAAGATTACAGCCAGGCGCCCTTGTCTGCTCTACAGCGCTCTGCTTGCTATCTTCCCCGTACAGATTTCTTTTATTCATTAACAAATACACTTGTCTGGGCTAGGAAACAGGACATGTAATAGGCCATGTTCTCTGAGGGGAGCCCAGCCTGGAAGAACACCCGTGTCTATTATGTTTCAGTATTTAGCATAATTCACTCATAAATCTGTGGCCTTTGTTAAAAACCCATCAGCTGGAGCATACATTAGTCTACTCCTGTTCCCTGTGACATCAGGGCAAGATATGGACTCTTTTCAGCCACAGAGTATAGCAAGCTATAGAGAGGAAAAGCAGACTGTTGGCTTATTTTGATCACATCTTTCTTCTCCAGAAAGCACACTAAATATTCATTTTTTGTGGTAATTTATTTCCTGAGCTGCTGTTCAGAAATAACTCAAGCACTGACATGTTAAATGAGTTCCGCAGCTGTTTACAGTAATGCAGCATCAGCTACCTGTGCGCGCCAGTCTGAGCTGCACCAGATGAAGAGCTCCCCAGCCTGAAGAAGTACCCACTGTCCATGCACCTACCCCACACCGATAACTTGTGTCCTGCTCCTGGCCTTGACAGTCACACCGCTGAGTTTTGGCCTGCTAAACGTAGTGGGAAGTTAACAGGCTGGAGATTCACTAAGTTGTCTCCATAGCTTGTACTTGGGAGAGCATGATTTCTGTGCATGCCGTGCCGCTGCGCCCTGGATAGAACTGTGCATCAGAACAGCAAGCCAGTTCCTCTGAATTATTTACTCCAACTCACATGAACTTGCATTTCTCTTCCTTTTTTGCACAGTCACCATGATGCTGGCCTCTCTGCAAATAAATTGGAGAGACAGATGACATAGATGATGAGTTGATCTAGGGGATTATAACAAAATATGGCAAGGCATTTATCCAGCTCCTTTCAGCAGCATTTCATTTCTTACTAGTTCATTACTATGTAGCAGAACACCTCTAGAGAGTTTATTTAAAGATCCTTCTGGTCCTTTCAGTGTTCCTGCATGGCACAGATGTGGTCTGATAGAGAAACAGGCAGAAGGGAGCAGTTGCTCTCGGTTTCTCCTGCTGGGCTGGGTTGCACACCGAGTGCCTTCAGCACAGGTTTGGATGTGAAATGGAGCCGTGCCTTGGAGAATGAACAAGTAAAGCACTAACCTGATGACATATGCCCTGACAAGCTTATCAGTTCAATAGTCAGAATGGGCTGGAAGGATTGAGGACCACTGGGTTCAGTGTCTAGATCTGCCTTTAATTGATTGACTCATGCTTCTTCTGCAGCCTTTCTCAAACGACTTCCCCGTTGCTCCATCCATTTGTACCAGTAGCAGAAATGATGCCCCCCATATTCACTCACATCTTTCTGCTCAGCAGATCAGCTGTCTGGAGAGTGAATGAGTGTGTGTTCCTCTACCACAGAAGGTCAGTGAGACAAAACCAACCCTGAAAGCCTACTACACTCAGCTTTTCTCAGCCAGAGGCATGGTGCTGAGCCAGGGACAGTAATAATGGGAAAGCACAATAGTTCATCAGAACAGCTCTAAAATAATAGATCCGCAGTTGGGGGAGGGGTGGAGGAGAAGGGATGGAGGACTATTTTATTACTATTCTAAAAGCATACAAAGGAAATAAATTGGTCTGCACTTGACAGAGAGTTCTCAAAAGCCAAAGTGTGCTGAATATAAAGCTGAATTTCTCCAAACACAAAACATGTCAGCAAGAGGTCCTTGGCACAGCAACTTTTAAAAATCTGTATATTTTCTTTTTGTTTTGTTTTTGCCCCCCTTTCCTCTTCTTTAGCCTTTGCCTCATCCTAGTTATTTTCATTTCTGGGGAGCTCAATCAGGAGCGACTGGATGGAAGTAACTTTGTAAGTGGCATGGTGATGTTAAGAGTCCATTAGTTCACCCCAAGCAAGGCTGGCAGGAGGGAGATGATGTACTTGCTGAAGTTAAAAGTAAGCTATCTGCATGTTGAATATTTTTAATCACTGAGCAATACCAAGAGAATATGAACATTATTGCGCTCAGTTGCCCAGTGACCTTTCAAACACACTTGCTTTAATACAACACAAAACAGCAAAATGTTTCCAGCAAAAAAACAACTGTACAGAAATGTTTTTAGATAACATGGCTGAGTGGAGCTGGATTCAGGCACCCTTCAAACCCACCAGAGAGCAGAGCTGTGCAACCTTCAGGAACCTAAGGAGTCCTAAGGCATTATCAGTTGTTTTTACTTCTGTCCCCAAGTCTACCAGACAATTTAATGAATAGATTGCAGTTTGCTTGCCACGCGGGCATGTTTGGCAAACAGCAGCAAGACGGCATCTTGAGTGAGGGCAAGTTCTCTGTACACTGCCCCCAGACTAGGACCTGTGGATTATTTCTTATGACCCATTACCTTGGCCAACAAAGGCTAAAGCCATTTAGGTCAGGAGAGACTGCTGTTTTTCAGTGCATTAGTCACCGATCTCTGTATATTTGCAGCACACACAGACCTGTCTCACAGTTGTTATCACCATGAATAAAGAGACCAGAGTAGAGAGGCACTGAACTTGGATGCCCTGTCAAGCCCTGAACTGCCAAACCTCATATCAAGGTTGCTTCCACTGGAACAAGGCAGTTGGCCAAAGTCAAAGCACTTAATTAAAAGCAACTTCTCAGAGTGACAGGAGGACAGCAGAAAAAACAGATCTCTGAAGAACAGCTCTTCCAATGGCTTTTTGGAACAAGCTCTTGCATAAGGTATTGAATGGTAAAATTCTCTCCAATATTTTGCTTGGTTTCCTTCAACGAGTGACTGTTAACGCTCAGTTGCAGTTCTCTGGTTGCAGCAAAAGCATTTCTCTATGCTGGAGTAGTGGAAAAGAAGTGCAGAAACCTATTTATCACAGCCAGCCAGAAGTGATCAAGGCAACACATAATGTGCTTGAAGGAGCAGAAACTCTGCAGGCTTTCACAAAGCTCGAGCTGTCTGTTGTTGGCTTCTCCTTCAACTACCAGAACATCCCCTCTCACTGTTATAGCACAGAGATATGTATCCCTCTCCCGACTGGCATTTCCATCAGTTCTGCAGCAGCTCACATGTTAACCCAAGCAGGGCTGGGTCTCCCAAAAAGCTACAATAAACTGGTGAAACAGCTGCTCCTCTCGTGCTAGTGGCCAGAAGCCCCAGGGAAAGAGCAAAGGTAAAAGCTTGTCCCAAGAGTAGGACAAGGGGGACACTCACAGAGGGGCACATTGAGGAATGAAAGAGGAATTTCTAAAGGGCACCTCTTCATTTTTGATGCCTTGTGGCAAGAGCTTCTCGGCTGGATCTCCCCTCCACTTGAGCAGTGTAGGAGGGCAGTATTATATAGACATATATATGAAACCTCCTACATAATTACATATATGGCTGCTCTCCCACTAATTGTCCCCATCCTTTTTCAGCATCGCTGCCAGGTGACAGAAGCCAGCATGGAGGTAGCTAATGGGTAAAAGCAAAAAATCTTTCTTCATGTTACCCCATCTGGCAGCATGTGCAGAACAGAAGTCCCATTGAGAGTTGAGCTGGCAGCAATGACCTCTCCCCTTTTGACATCAGTAGGGAAGGAGTCTGAGCGAAAGACACTTCATTACTTCATTGCTAGTTTAAAGCAAAACGCCTCTACATTAAATGTGTGTCAAATCAGCTAAGTCTTCCCTTTTAACCCCAGTGGGTAAGGTAATCTAAAATACTTGCAGGAAGGATTTTTAAGAACCCCCCCATAGGAAAAACCCTGCACTCCCCTTGAAACTTTCAAGATAGAGTGAAAAATCTAAAGGCCTTTGGTACCAGAACTGTCTCAGTACTTTTGAAATCCCATTAGATACCTACGCAGTTTGAAAGTCTGTCCTAGCATACACTGCACGGCAAGAGGGAATGGTAAAAGAAGATGGAAATAAAGCCTTTGGTGTTCTCCAGTATACAATGCAGACACCACCTCTCTGAGTGGACAACCTGCCTCTAAGTTGAACCGTGAGGTGTGTGAATCAGCAAATGTCAGACAGATTCAAAACCACTTGGAGCTTAGGATTCTTCTTCCTTGGAAGACTAAGGGTCCAGTCAAAGGGCATTACATGCTCTCAAAACTAGCTGGGAAGCTAAGAAAGTGCCAAACCTCCTCTCTCCCCTCATATACACACATTTTCCTCATAATGCATTAAGAACAAGATAGATACTTTTCAAAACATTTTTTTTAATTAAAAACAAACCAAAAAAAGGAGCACACGCCAGAGCTTGGCCCGGACTAGCCAAGCTTCTGGTCATCAGGATGTTGAACTGGCATGAGGAAGGCCGAGAGTTGTGTTTCTGCGCAGGTCGGGAGCACCGGCAGGGATGCGGGGACTCCCAGGAAAGCGCTCTGCCTGCTGGGCTGCTGCTGCTGCTTGGTGCGGAGCGGCTCTCCCTCGCATGGTGAAGGGAAGTAGCATCCAGGAGCCCCGACTCTTTTTCCCAACAGATGAATCACTGAAAGTCCCAGAGGCTTGGGAGGAAAAAAACAAAACAAAACAAAAACAAACACAAAACATTTCAATGAATTGGTATTTTCCAGCCTCTTCTGGAGAGAATTCCCAGCTGGCTTTCCTGCCTCGCCTTGCAGCTTACACAAGTTTGAACAGACATTCATCTTTGGCAACAGCCACACCGTTAGCACCCAGCTCTGCTTCCACTGAAGTCAATACACGTCCTTCCCCAGGCCACAGCTGCAGCTGTGCTGGGGCTCCTGCTCACCAGCCAATTGTGCTTTGAAGTTTAATCCTCATTCATTTTATCTAGCCAGCAACTTCTAAGAGCCTCCTCTGGCTCAGGTAAGAGAACACCTGTAAATTCAGGTAACTGAATGCATTGGCTGCAGCACTGGGGTGAAGGTTTCAAATATGGCCAAGAGATGAAGAAGCCAAAGTCCCATTTTAGGAAGTGACCTGGGCATGAATTCAGGTATTTAAACATCCCTGCCACCTGATAAACTAATGCAGTTTCCAAAGCTCCTGTGTTGCTCCACCAGCCTGGTCTCTGTAACAGAAAGGCTGGGCTAAAAAAGTGACACATTTTTTTCATACACAACTTTCATCTGTTAGAATTTACCAGCTATGTGCCTCATTTGTCTGTCAATATTTAAAAAATAATTCAACCTGCTCTAATAATCACAATTTACAACATGCATCAAGTTTGGATCAGAACAGCTTCTCTGGGATAATCAGTAAACCCAAATTGCTGATTTAAGGCCTAAATATCAGTCACTGGCCAGCCAGCCACAAAAAGCCACTCCATCCTTGAACTCTTGGAATTATTTTTGGCTCAGACTAACTCTTGTTACCATACATCTTATCCTACACACAAAAGGAAAGCGTATGTGTTTTGCAGAGAACAAGGCTACTGTTGCACTACAAGTTTACATACAAACACAACTTCTGCAAATATGAGACCTAAGTAAGATCTTGCATGTCCCAGGTAAGTCAGAAAGACCACAGGAGTCAAGGGAATGATAATTGCTATATAGGATCAAGCCTAATACATGCATTACAGAAGCAAGATCACTCCTTTGCTCCAGGTCTGCCTGATTCACTTTGCACATACCACTGCTTTAGTGTTACATCCTTATCTAATGGTAAACCTGTTTCAACAACATGCAATACATATTAATGCAATATGCACTGCAGCACACAATACACATCCAAGAAATATGCCAATGCAAAAATCTGGCTTCTCACACATAATAGGGCTAACAAGGAAGAGTCTTTTACAAAAGACAATCAAGTAATTGTCACCTGAAACCATGAGACCCTAAGGGCCTCTAGCTATCTGCAGTATTGGGACCTAATAACAGAAGCTAATTCATGGAAAAAGAAACACAAACAGTGGGACTGAGGTAATGGCAGAGATTTCATTAGTGCAATTAACATTTATAATGGTATGTTCTTTAATAGAATTTAAATAAGGCTTTGAATAATTACACACACTAAAACTAACATTCCATAACCTTATTCTGCATGGAAAAGCAGCAGAAACAACCCTCTGCACTGTACAAGGTCCAATTATGAACAATTACATTCAAAAAGTAGTTTAAAACAAAAACAACTCTTCCCCTCAAAAGCTGCAACTTCATTTCTCTAAAGTCAACTTTCTCCCTTCCTGTGAGAAGTGTGAAGAACAGATGAGCAGGGCTTCAGCCCCATGGGTTTGGCCTTATCAAATTGCCAGCAATGCTTTCTAGCCTAGAGTCTCTCATCATTTCTTTAGGAAGCTCATTGAAAGAAAATTTCCTAAGCAATGGAAGGTGAGTTCCCCCTTCCTTGGCCTAAAAACGTACATAAATTATGGAAGCTTGAAAAAAACTATACTTCACACAGGCATGTGTGTTTATGGTGCCTGTTCTCCTTTAGAAACTACTCACAGATAATGGGGCTGGGTGGGCTAAAAAAACAAAAGCAGCATATGAAACCATAATATACTGTTTCAAAATCTGCACCGTCCTGCAGAACCAGGAATTATAATTTATTCATATTGTTCTCAACGGATCCAATATATGCTGGATATGTAAAAACCAAGAGACTGAGTCATCAAGAAAAATTAACCAAGAAAACCTACACACCGTAAGAGTTCTTTAAAACAAAACAAAAATTCCAAAGAAACATTGAAGAAAGCTCAGAAAAATTTATCGTCGATTCTGAAGTGGGGCCTCGTGACATCATCTGGGTTAATGAAGACAGAGATGGACTTCCCCGGGTTCTCAGTCACTAGCTGTTGCAACTTTTTGGCTAATCGGTCGTCAGGCTGGTTGGTATCTCCTCCATCTGACTGCGGAGAGGGGATGCTGGTGGTGCTGCCCCGTCGCTGGAGCTCTAGCGTTAGCCGGTTGGCCGCTTTGACGTGTTCAATGGCAGTTCGAAGGTGTTCTGCAGGGTCCGAGCGGACTGAGGACAGCTTCCGCGCATGCAGCATGACGGTTTCTTCAGAGAGGTGCTCCAGCATGTTGCACTGAGGGATAAAATAGTTAGGGCACATCTTGTTGACCAAGCAGTGCTGGAGATCGTCAATGAGACCCAGGAGGAAATGAGCAGCGTAATCCTCCTGAGACAAGTAGCTGGCTGGTAGCCTGTCGCAAGCCCAAAGCATCATGCTCCGTAAATGATATGGACTAATGGCTTTGGGGCGGGAAAGCAGTTTGATGATGATAGCTTTGCAGGCCTGATAGGCTTGCATGAGGCTGCTGGAGATGCACTTTTTCAGCTGCACTTCACTTCTGGCAAATGACAACCTCCATTCATTGTCCTTCTTCCCCTTGTAGGAACATGCAGGCACTAAGTAAAACCCACTTATGACTTCCTCCTCTGTGATCTTCCCATCCCAAAAGTGGTTCTCCATCAGCCAACTCTGGGCTACTGCTGGCCAACCCTTGAAGGACACCACAGGGACAATGTCATACAGCATGCGGCTGCTGCCCACTCCCAAAATGATAGATATGATAGTCCCATTTTTCTCTACCTTCTCCACCTTTGGCATCCCTCGCTGAGGCTTCTTCTGGATCTCAGAGAGGACAATGCTAATGGAATCATAGAACCAGTCTGCTACTTTTGTTGGAGAGAAGAAATAATTAGTAGCTCCGTTGATATGATCCACGATCGTGCAACAGTCCTTCCACTTGCTGATAGTTCCTTCATCAAAGAGCCGAAGGCTCAGCCAGGAGTGGCACAAAGCTGAGTGGCGCATGTCCAGCGTGACCGGTTGGTTGCGATCATGCAGCTTCAGGGCGGGCACAAGCAGGGTGAAGTCCATGTCATAGTCCGTCCCTCGTGCATAAACATTCAGCTCATCAAGATCAATGTCCACTACTCCTTCCCGCACACCGCCCGAAAGCAGCAGGTATTCATTGGCTACAGGCAGCTTCTGGTCAAGTTTCTGTACCATGCCTGCAAGAAAAGGAGAGAAGAGTCATTTTAAGAGAAATCAAATAGGCTTGGAATTCACAGTTTAACCAGGCTTAAAACCTATCCATGTTTAAAAGAAAAAAAACAAGCACGGGTATCTACACTGTTAGAATGACACAAACTTAGATCAGGCCAAATGTAGCCAAGTCCTAGTCCCACCTGACTCCAGGGCAAAACATCACCTGCACTCCTGGAAATGGGTGAGGTTCATCCCAAAACTGGGAGCAAAGAAAAAAAGCAGAAGCCTCTGTCAAAGCACAACTAAGCTATTTGCAGGACTACATTTAACTTAAACTTTCTCTAAACCATTTTTTCATCATATTTCACTGAATTTCCATCATATCCAAATGCTTCTCTAAAGTTGAAAAAGAAATGAGAATATTAAGTGACCAACTGTTCTTATTTTCCGATAGAAGAAAAAAGGTGGATTGGCATAGAGAGGTTTGGCTTGTGTGAATAAATGGGGTAGCTACAAACATTACTGCAAGCAGGTAAAATCCTGAAGTGGATTTTACCAGTATGCTTTGCATTCACAGGCGAACAAGACAACATGAGCGAAGGCAACAAGTCACCCTCTTACGGGACAAGAGGGATAGGTTAAACTATCAGGGAGTTAGCTCTGCAGTTAGCTGTTAAAGATGAAATGATAGCACTGTGCCATAAAATATCTGATGAGCTCCTCAGAGCACAGCCATGAAGACACATTTCTATTTTCTCTACCAGAGCTAGACACCTTCCCCCATTCTGCACTGCCTGCATCAATTCTGCAAGCCTTCTTTTCTTTTACCGTGTACTTTAGCTATATCATTATTTTGTTCCTAAAATTTGAATGGCAAAGAGACTCCACATAGTACTTCAGATATTAGCACCTCAATCAGTGCTCAAATTAGGCTTAAAATTGAACTCTGTACTTAGATTGCTCCTGATACTTAGGCTGTTTCATTCCCGGTGTCCATTTTGTGGTTAAAAGTAAGTTCCCATAGTAAGTTCAGAAAATGTACCCAGGCCATGACAAAAGTGAGTCCAGTGACTCTGGATGAAGAAACTGAATCTCTCACAATTGCTGCAAGCGGAATATATCATTATTTCTTACAAGCACAAATGTATGAACTTATTTTTATTGGCATGCATTACTGTCTTTCACAAGGCACTATGCTCTGTTTACATTGAGAGTGCTCTAATTTAGACCTTCCAGTAGGAGGAGGCAATTCTTAGAGAGATATCAAGGAGAATAAACAGCAAGATCCACGAGAAGGTGAGCCAGAGAGCTATAAATCAAACTATCAGAGCAGGAACCACAGACAGGTATATTACAAGGTTCCAAGAGAAGGGAACAGCACTTGAGTGCTAAGAAACTCTTCCTGCTGAATCCTCAGCTAATCCCATTCTGTCATCTTGCCACCTGCTGTTGCCCCATGCTTCCTTTAAAGAATAATAACAAAAACAAACAAACAAACAGCTTGTCAACCTCATTTTCTGTCAGACTCTCCTGATCCATGGAGTGGCAAAGTCTTGCACAACTTTCTCTACCCCTCAGGTTAAGTAAGCAGGGGTCACTCCTTTTTTGAATCTAGAAAACAGAGATTTCTAAAGGTATCTGGGTGCAACTTCCAGCTGACTGGCATCACTTCTGGAGTCAGTACTGATCCACTGCTTCCAAATTCTGTCCTTGAATCAGCGCAAGCAGCCTTGGGACTTCAGATCCCAGTCACAAGTTGAGCTCTAGACCCCTGGAGTAGAATCTGGGTCAATCATACCACAAGGGCAAGTGCTTCTTCTGAGCACACAAGGCAGTACCTAATCTTAGTGTGGGGCAGTACAGCTACTCAGGACGTGCCAGGGTCCTGCTGGCCAGTCCTGCACCCATGCCGAGCCTAAATTCTCCACTCATGACTGTGATCTGTGGCATTTACTGCGGCAGACGGAACATAATCACCCTACAGAAGAATCACTCAACAGCAAGCGGAGCTTAGCCCCTACTTTTTAAGTCACAGGATATGTATAATATACACACATATATGTATAATATATATAAACCTTAAAAGTCTGAGAGCAGGAGTACCCAAACAAAAATTCTCAGCACCATGGGCCTCACTAACACAAAGCAGAGCTTGCACGGGCAAAGCGAGTGCTGTCCGCTCTGCAACTGGACGTATTGCAAAAGCCCAGCCAGCAAAGAGCAGGTTTTCTACCCCCAGTGGGTGGAAAACACTTCAGGAAGAGCCATCTCATAGACAGAACCTTTCCAGAAACTGTCATCTAGGCACTCCCACAGAAGAGCCACTTTTCTCCCTTACAATAGGGAAAAGAGAGAGAAAAAAAATAAAAAGAGAGAGAACACCAAATTTCAAGCATTCTTGCAGCAGGAAATGCTTTCTGCCCACAGAACACTCCCTACACCTTCCTGAGGGAGGAAACATTTTGTGTGCTGTCCATGAAAACTGGCTTGGAAAGCTACAGATACCTAAAAAGGGAAAAGCACAGAACACTGCTAGTATGCCACTTGCTTTCCCCTCTTCAGCACTCTTAGATCTACCAGCAGAGGAGAAACATAAAAAGTATTCAGACAACAGCTCAAGGAAATGATTTAATACATCATCAAAATCTCTCTAGCTGGATGGTTGCAGAGTTTATACCCAAATGCTTGTACTGTGTCTCACACAGACACACAGAACTTCTCCTTCAAGGCCTGGACCAGGAATATCTGCTGATCCAATTTTAAATTGTGGATCAGGGGGTTGAGATGAATTCCCCTTGAGGAAAATATATTTAGAATATGCTCAGTGCATTCTATAAATATCTGAGCAGGCCAAATCTAGGATACACGAAGGCTTTTGGGGTTTGCTGTATATTCAAGCTGGTTCCCCTACCCCTTACTCATATATCTTTAATACAGGCAAGAAAGATATCAAGGAAACTTGTTAGCAAATATTATGATGCATACATTTCCCTGGCAAAAAAACTTCCATTCCATGTTCCAACAAATTAAACACCAGGTCAGAACACCATGTGTCCACACAGCAGAAAGAGGCACTCAAGCCCAGCAAGCATGTAAGTACTAATACATAGACAAATACCAAGACTGGTACTTGACTTAAGTACTTGAGATAATAGCAACAGCAAGCCAAATGGATTCACCACTTCTCATCTCAGTACCATGAGCAGATGTAGGTACAGATTACAGATAACCCTGTGAAATCTCTAGAAACCCTGGACATTTTCTATACACGCTGAATCCAGAAATCTTAGGGACAAATGCAGAAATTTTTACTTTAGCCGGAAAGACAAAGCTCTGGCCAACACATATAATTTGCAAGTATACCTTGTGTAACATGCTCCCTTGAAAAAGTTGTTTTGCAAAGCTGATATTTTATTATCTGATATTTACCAGATTTAGTTTCTCTTGGCATTGGTGTCTGAAGTATTTGCAGAAGCTCTGTTCTCTTAGCTATGTAACTAATTTAAGACTCTTTCAAGCTAGGAAACTTGGTAATATAACAGGTAAGAATGCTCATAAGCATGAGAAATGGAGAGAATATAAAAATCAAGAGCAGCACATGTAGGCCCAGCTTGCTGGTTAGTTTACTGAGCAGTCAATTCAGGGTCACACAGGTGAGCAAATTAGTTCTGCAAACACAGTTTCACTCTATTGCTGTTCCTTTAGTGGTAGGAAATAGGTTTTATTTTTATTCCAAGCACTGAGATACAAGGAGAAGAAAAAAAGGACAGAGCAAAGAGATTTTACGTTTACATAACATCTGCATTTGGGATACATCCTTGAATGAACTGGGACTCTGATGCACATGACAGATTATTCTGTCCATTAAAAAAAAAAAAGAAGGCAGTAGAAAGCTTTCAATCCATTACAGAATTTTGGATGAATTGGTTTCATATCCATCACAGTGCATACAGAGATCTGCTGCTATTTCGTGACCAGTTTTGTGTAAATAAGGAAGAATCCGAAAATTGGTCCTTGAAGAAAGCAATCACAAGAGAAAAAAATATACAAATACGTATTTCTAATATGTGCATTTCCTAACTTTGAGCTCCTTCCTGATGCCTTAGAAATGCAGTCATTTCTGCCTCAGGAAAACATGAGCAAAGAGGTCATTCTGTCAGCCAAGGTTTGCTCAGAAAGCCAATGCGGTCCCTCACCAGTTTTCCTTCAACCTCTTAGTGCCATGTACGTATTTTATACTTCACCCGCACAGAAGGCAAACAAGAGGCTGCTAAACTATGAAAGACACCTCGCCTGGGCTGCCAAAGACCTCTAGGGCACAATGTTCTCCAGGGATGTGCAAACTGTGCCTGTCAGCTTAGCCATAAGGTGCACAGCCAGGGGCTTTCTCACTAGAAGAAAGTGCCCTTTCTCACTAGAAGAAAAGACCCCAGGCTAGTGGGAAGAGGCTGTCTGCAGGCAGCTCTGCATTGAGTTCAACTAGTCAAAATGATGTTAGGGAGCTGTTATTCCTCATTACGGAGCTTCCTCTGCTCACCTCTTGACTTTGCTATCAAGCCTCACTTCAGAAGCAGCACAGGGCTGTGACATTACCTATTAAAAACAGCCGCAGTACATAAGCAGTACATACCTGTTTCTTGCCTTTCATCCCCATGCTGCAGGTGAGAAGAAGCCAGAGGGACCCCCCTCCCACCCCACGCACAGACACAGGCATGAGGGCTGCGAGTGCAGCCGAGAACAGAGAGCATCTGTGAGTGACTGGGACAGCTGGGACACTCAGGTGCCTTACACACATGAACACATCCATGGGGGTAGAGGAGAGAGAAGAGAGAACTGGACAAAATCTGCAGCATCCTTTCCCTAGCTCTTTTCTTTATCTTGCACAAAAGGAAAAAAAAGAAAAAGCAATAGCAGAATTAAAACTGAGCATTTCTTCAGAGAAATTCAATGCCAGAGCTGGTTTTCCCACTGATAGCTTCTTGCCATTTCATCCCCCTTTTCTTTCTTACTTTGCAGGTAAGCTATCTCCACAAAACAAGAGGTTTGGGAGCTCATTTCCTCAATCGATAGCAATGATGTGGTGTTCTGGCACTAATCATTGGTTGACCTTCCATTCCAAACCATTAGCTTATACCCTGGCAGAAAATTGTGCTTTGCAGCCACTGTCTTGCACAGACTTGGCCACTGTCTTAATCAACATTCTTTAGTAATCATATTTGAAGAAAAAAAAAATAAGCAAACACTGAACTGCTGCTCTTGCACCCCAAGCATCGGAGGAGAAACCCTGCCACGTTCCCCTTGTGAAAGGAATCAGCCCAAGTGCCCGCTGACGTGACGAGGCTCGTATGCTTTAACTCCTCTGTAAATCCAGCTCTGAGGCCCCGGGGACGGGTGAATTCCCACAAAGGGAAACTCTCCAGAGGACCTCCAGGAAGCCGTCATCTCTCTGAGGAGACCAGAAATTCTGGGAATTGCTTTTGATTCAACAGATCTGTTTTGCCCTCATTTTCTCAGCAGTTCCAGCAAGCAGCAGCACAGGGGCCTCGCAGGAAGTTTACTCTATGGAATTACATGGGCTGACTTCCAGGCACATTTTCTGGAATACACAGGAACATGTCACTGGGAAAGGAACCACGCGTGGTGGGAAAGCAGAGCCCAGGATCTCAGACAAGCTCAGCCCACGTAGCTGACACAGCTGGCCTGGAGGTAGGGGAAGGGCCCCTTATCTCATTCGGGTGCTCAAAACCCACTGTCCTGGAGCCTGCCACCCTCAAGCCAGCTGCAGCCTGCGGAGCAGACAAGGTAGAAGGGCCACAGCATCAGCCCCACACACCCTGCCCTACCTCCCTGCTTTCCACTGGTGCATCCATGCACAGGAGGCAGCAGAGTTCAAGTTTTAGACTCTTCCTCGCAGTTCCCCCCTAGTTAGATGGATAACCTTGGGCATGTGTTCCCTTAAGTTTCTCCTCAGCACACTCCCACTGTTCTGTATAAAATCCTTAGCCTCCTGTGGGCCCAAAATTAAAGAAAGTTTGACCAGATACTCAGAAAGTGCTTCCAATTGCTCAGATGGCACTAACAATACACATCAGAAATTACTATCAGAGAACAAATTTCTAAGTTCATGATAAATCTTAGGGTTTTGCTTCCGTCAGGTAATTTTCACCCTTGGCTGCTGAAAGAAACACTGTGAAATCCCAGGCCAGTCAAAAAAATAAAACCAACCAACCAACCAAACAAAAAGCTTGTGTCTTTTTTAGCAAAGGCGCTCTGCAGTTTCTTGATGATTCTGCTGCAAACAGCAAATCCTGCAAAAAGGAACATTGTTCTAAGGAAAGATCCCTGCAGAGGTCTCCCAGCAATGCCCACGTGACGCCTGCTGAATTTCAGGGGCTTCTTTAAGGCAGGGATGGGAGGCTAGTTCTAATGCAGCTGGGTTGCGCTTATTCTTCTGTTTCCTTTGCTAATTGCAAATCTATTTACGAGCAGCACAAGTTTTTGTTGCACAGAAGAACTGAACGAGTCAGCTATTTAGGAGAGCCTTTGGTTACAAGGCACCCTTTGCTGCTGGAAGTGCAGAGGGGGTGGGAGGGCAGTGGGAAACGGCCCGTGCGATGCTGGTTTAGCCAAACACGGGAGGCGCGCCAAGGGAGCTGCTGCTTGCAGGCTGATACACCAGTGTCCTACTGACTTTGCAGCTCCTTTTAGAAATCTTGTGATATGGTGACAGAACACACTGTAGGGGCACGGCACCCCCCTTATAAAAGGGATCTTTTTTTTCCTTTTTTTTTTTTTCTCCAAAGTTTTCTTTAAAAACATTCTTTAAAGTAGTGTCCCAGTTTTTTTTTCCAGTTCCCTGGGGAAGCCCCCCCGCTAGCTGAAATCCCATATGCCAGTGCAGAAGGGTATTTCGTGGTGCAGGAGGAAAAAAAAGACAATCAGACCCAAAGGCACTGCTGTCATAAGCATCCAAAACAGAGACAGTAGTAATGCTACTGCAGTGATCTGGTTGGCTAAAATACCCAGGTCTTCGAGGTGTTTCTGGAGCTGAACAGCATGCTCAGCTCGGAAGCGGCTCCAGCACTTTTCTGCTGTCTGGGTAGTGTAAAGTCTAACAGTCATCTTCCAAACTCATGTCTGGTTTTCAGCCCGCCAGCCCTCTGGTTACATTAGCCAAACAGAGATAAGAGGGTCTGAAAGCTGAGCAAAGAACAAGGGGGCAAGTGAGAGAGGTGTGTGAGGCCCCATCAACATGGTGATGAGGTCTGAGAGCTGCTACGCACAGAGCAATAGGAAGAAGGGACAGAAAGGTACTAACAAGAACTGCTGCTGCTCCCTGCTTCACTCTGTACACTGCATGCATATTTTAAGTGTGCGTAAGACATATTAAAATTTCTTTGGAAATGGTACAAGTTGGCCACACAACTGCAACTGAAATGTCAGAGAGAAGCTGTTCAGGGACACATTTCTTTATCAGTTCAACTCACTGGGACAGGGCACTCACCTTCGGTACGGGGTACACAAGCCCTTCTTGGGTTCCAGATGGGGTATTTCTGTTCCCACTTACCCTTTTGAAGCATCGCTAAATATTCAGCAGGACCCACTCCTGGATGTGCTTACAAGGTAACAGCAGTGGGTACAAACTAGGTCAAGCTTCTTGAGTGCAAACATGCAGCTCGCTGTAGGAACCATTGTCTTGCCCCTTGTCTTCCTAGTCCCTTCACTGTTACTGTGCTCTTTACACGCGCAGAAGAACAATCTCAGTGAGTTAGGTAACACGTCCATCTATCCTAGTATTTTGTCTCAGGCATCTGCTGCTGCCTGCTGTCTAGAAGAAGCATAAGAATAAGAAAAGGGCAAAATATCTTTCCCTCTCTATCCTTCAAGGAGTTTCTGGCTTTGTAATTTCCCAAACTAGAGGCAGTATTTGCAGTTTTGTCTTTAGCAGCCCCCAACAGACTTTTCTTTTGGGAATGTCCCTCATTGTTTTCTAAATCATTTATACTTCTGGTATTGTCAACAGCCTATGACATTGTGTTCCCCAAATTACATGTTTTGTCAAGAAGTTCTATCTTTTGCTGGCTTGCAGGGTACAGGACAGCAAATGACACTGGGAAACTCACATAGCCGTGGCACCTTCCACAGAGCACTCATGATTTTACAATGCTTAGTCAGTCAGTTTCCTTTCATGTTGAAGAGGATGCTTATTTAACTCCCATATGTCTGACTGTCAGCACTTGGATGGGCCCTAGTATTGCTATGTGCTATGTAAAATGTGGTGGCCAACTCTGCATTCGTAGCATTCAAAGTTGACTTCATTGAGGATGTCTTCAGAAGCATAACCTTTACATCTTTGCAATCCACTGGGAAATGCCTTAGCAGCTCAGCCTGCTACATTACAGAACACAGAATCCCAGAATGGCTGAGGTTGGAAGGGACCTCCAGAGATCACCTAGTCCAACCCCTGCTCCGGCAGGGACACCCAGAGCACGTGGCACAGGGTGGTGTCCAGGCGGGTTTGGAAGATCTCCAGAGAAGGAGACTCCACAACCTCTCTGGGCAGCCTGTGCCAGGGCTCTGTCACCCTCACAGGAAAGAAGTTCTTCCTCACATGGAGGTGGAACTTCCTGTGATTCAACTTACACCTGTTATCCCTCGTCCTGTCACTGGCCACCACGGAGAAGAGCTTAGCCCCATTCTCCCTACAATTACCCCTCAGGTACTTGAACATGTAGATCAAATCTCCTCTCAGCCTTCTTTTCTCCAGACTAAACAGGCCCAGCTTGCCTAAATTAGACCTGTTCCACTGCAAGCCAACACCAACCCCACTACTTAATACAGGACATTGATGACCCTGAGGGAGAACAGTGGAAAGTGCAAAGAGGAAACTTGGGAACAGAAGAAAAGAGGAGTTTGCCGTGAGCTTCAGCCACCCTTCAGCTTTTATTTCAAACTGACCAGTCGGCGCCAGGTGCGCTCGCAGAGGACATGCGGCAGCGCTCCAGCGACGAGCGGCGCCGTCCCGTTACGCCGCGGGCACACGCTCTCATGCGGGCTTGCAGAGGAGGCAGCAGCAGGGGCACGTGTGCGTGGTGGGCAGAATGCAACTGCAAGGTGGCAAGGGCACTTGGGGCTTCTCCACAACGACTTTTCGAGCCTAGCTACCCTCTGGTATTTGTTTGTCTGTCATAAGAGGCCTGCGGTTGCTGTGCTGGGGTGCCAGCAGGCGGGCTATGCCCAGAGGAATGCCACCACACCCTTGTATCCTGTAACTCACACCGGAGCCTCCATCATAAATGCACTCTGAGCGGTTCCTGCCAAGCCTGCTTACAGGCTGCTCTGCTTACAGCTATCTGATATATCGGAAATGTTTTCCCCAGCTGTTACGGTATCATTGCGTTGGACAGACTAGTCACAATCTGAGCAAGTCACTGCACTATTCTTTATGAATTGGTCCTCGGCCAACACTGCCCACCCTCCATGTCTGCCTCTACTGCAATACGGCTCTACCCTGCTGCAAAGGCGCAGGAGGAGTTTTGTACCTGATGCAAAAATTTCTCACTAAATGTTTGGCAAAGCTAAAATGTAAATGTGGGGTCTACGTGGCAACAAGCAGCCATAAGAAGGTAGTCTTGATGCTCCCTTGAAATCAGTTCTACTTGGTCCTTGGAGTCTATGAGAAGATCAGAACTGCACTGCCTCTAAGTGGTCTCTTTTACCTCTTGATCTTCCTACGGATAGATCTGTTGACCTTTGTAAGACAGGACATGTCAGAAAAAGGGGGAACAAAGGATGACTCCAGGAAATCAGCAAACCCTCAGAAGAGCTGTGCACATAGGTGACTTCTCTCCCCTGAAGACCTGCTTTCCATCCCCTGATGGAAAGCAGGTCTCCTCAGAAACCTGTCTGAGGAGTCTGTCAGAGAAGACAATCCTCTTTCCAGCGTCTAGAATTCCCTTCCACACATCCCTTGGATCCTCTACCCAAACTCTGTGAGGAGCCAATATAGCTGGGTTCAGCAGTGCTGAGCTACCCAACACCACAACCACAACATCAGCCCCTAAATTCTCGGATTTTGTAGGCAATGTGCAGCCAAGCCCCGTCGTCTGCTAAAGGGCACGGCAGGAAGCACTGTGCAGATCCCATCTCCAACGAGCGCCAAGGCCCAGCAGCCGTCAAGGACCTCTTATCCCCACAGCGATGGCAGCAGCCAGAAAGAGAGAGGGTTAAACTGCTACTACACCACAAGAGCAGAAGCTGGGCTGCCTGGTGTGAAGGCACAAAGTAAAATCCCACTGTGACTCTGTCACTGGGACGCCAAAAGTACAGCGCTTTGGTTTTGAGAGAGCAGCAGGAGGTCAGGAGTCACTTAGCCAGGTGGCCCTGCAAGATCCAGGTATTGCCTTTCCTCCCGTGCCAGCAGTGAGTTGGACGGTGGAAGGAGAAGCAGGTGGAGGTGTTGCAGGGTCTAGCAGTGCTCATGGCTAGCTAAAAACACTTGCAGTGAGACAAGAGCTGTGCTTTTGGAGAAGTCATCAGGAACAGGGCTGGAAATGCTACCGCCAGGTCAAACATGATGCTCACATGCATGATCCTCACAGCCCCTTGCATGGGACTCATACCCCATTCTGTCTGCTCTGTTCACTTGGGGAAGTTCCCAGAGACCAGCCCCACATATCTCATAAAGGCTTTCTGTGCTCACCTCACATGAAAAACAGCCTCACATAGACATTTAGAGCAGGTCTGGTGATCTCTCAGCTCACCGCGTTAGGTAAATTGTGAGATGAAAGAGAGAAAAGAAAGCAAAATTGCTGACCAGATATAAAATTCACAAAATGTCTTCCAGGAAGACATTCTCTCCAACAGCCTAATCCCGAAGTCCTTTCTCTTATTAAGATCTAGCAGAAGGAGTGTGAACAGAAGCAAGATTTGGTTCTAAGGAAGTGCCAGAAAGTGAGACAAAAAACCTCCTGCAGGAGAACCTCAAAGTCCTCTTGAAAAAGATGACACTCCTCTGAGTGAGGCTCAAGGGTCATTCTTCAGGTTTCACCTCCTGTCAGGATCTCAGTCTGGGTGACTCAAAAGCTCAGGAGGGGAGCAGGATCCCATTCACCAAACCTCCCAGTTTTAAGAGGTAGTGTCCCTAACCCAAGCATTCATAAGCAAAGTACAGGGAACAAAGTCCTAGCAGTATCTTCAAGCTTTATACTTTTTCAAGCATTTTGCAAGGAGGCCTATTCAAAATTTAAATCCAAGAATCTAGTAATTTCAGTTTCCCTGAAAATGTGGAATTTGGAAATACTCCACTTATACTCCATTTATGTAATAGAAAACCTCAGATGACTCCAGCAATAAGCCCCAAGGAAGAACATCATATTCTGGTAGATTTTGTCCCAGCAAAGCTGCCGCACTTCAAGCTCCTTCCTTATTGTCTTACACAGTAGATAACTTGAATTTTAATCCCACAGATTCTCTAATATACCTGTAGCAGTGATAAAACAAATGCATAGTATAAAGCTTTGTTTACAAGTGCTGATAAAGAAGATAGGCTTTACAAGAGGGAGGTTACTTTGAGAGTGCAGATCTTTCCCACGAAGTCAGCAATAAGAAACCTCACTGAATTTCAGACCTGTATTTTAGAGACGCTGCTGTAAAAAGGCTCTGTAAAATCCCCATATGGATATTCAGTTCCTGCAGGGCTCCCCATCCTTGGCATGAAAACACTTCCCAGCACAGGAGGAATGGATATTGTCTGAACACAGTCCTGCTTCAGAGAAGGCAACAACTAATAACTATCCTCAGCGGTTTCCCACTGACAGCTGGGCCCGCTGTGATTAATGGACAAATGAAGATTACAGGCCTCCTGAATTTGCTCACAGTCAATAGAATTAAATGCAGAAGCTGGAAGCAGGGCTACAGGGGTGTGAAGTGGTCCTTTAGCAAGGGTGTTTGTCCTGAAGTCAGACAAGGCTGATGTGCAGCTCCTGCCCCCAAGGCATGTGAACAGAGTCCTACTTGTTCCCAGGAATAAGTAGGGAAAGGTCTGGCAGAGGCCGGGACAGAAATGCTGCTTTTTAGTTGAAGCCAGTCAGTGACAGAACAACAAGCACTGCGCTGCGCCATCCTCCTGGCTGGAAAAGCTGCTGCAATGGGCAATGCCATCCTTGAGACCCCCAGCTTCCCGTGCCGAGCTCCAATGCGTATCACCCTGGAGTGGCGGGTGGGAGGCCTTGAGACAGCCTTGAGGCTGCAGAATGTGGCATTACAGACCAAATGGTCATGAGGCAGGAGAGAAAAGGAAATCTGCAAAGCTAAGGCCTTGCCTAGCAAAGAATGAGCAAGGCTTTTTCTTCCTTGTCGCTCTCATCCTAGGGGTTTCTAAAGCGCTCTCCCCTAAACCCCTTCAAATCTCAGAAATGTCAGGTTCTTGCTCTTCACACCTGCCCTGTGAACCAGGACAGAAACTAAGCAAAATTACCCCACAGAGCTCTGAATTTGCAGGAGAAAGACCAATTTACTATTTCTCCACACAGGTGGCTTATAATATCATGATGCTACTAATACAACTCTGCTTTTCTGAGCTTTAAGTATCCTGCTTTGCTGCTGTTTCTTTAGAGCATAACTTTGAGCTTCAGATCCTATTTCAAACGTTACCGCTAGTTACCCAGTCACAAACATTTGAGGACAGGAAACATTTCCCCTTTGCTATGAGCATGGTTCATTCTCCTTCCATGTACGATATCCCCCAGGAGCTGAGAAAAACGCCACCAAAACGGGGACGTGCAATCACCACTGCCGTCAGCAGATGGCACGAATGCATCAGCGTGCTGGGGCTGCAGAGAACAGCAGGCCTGGGGGATTTGTTAGCAGAAAAAAAAGAGCCATTGGAAAACAAAAGGCAACAGCTTTTTCACACTGCAGTACGGGTGAGGAAAGAAAATACATGCAGGAAGAATACACACATCTTTCCCTGGCATCTACGAGCGTCTAAGGCGAGCAGAAGACCAGAGTGACACAATTACTGCCATTAAAGAGAGGACAGAGACCTACAGCACCAGGTTATCCTTTATCAAACCAGATTTGAGACGTAATTTTATCCTAATGCACGTCATAAGTCCTCTTACTAATTGTACACTGTGCATAGGGTGGGAGTGAAATGAAAGTTTAGGAGGCAACAAGCTAGAAGACAGACACCAAACCTGTCTACGTGGGGTATTTAACGCCAGATTGCCAGCCTGAGATGACTGAAAGGAAAGGTCAGCATTTTATCCAAACCATCTGTACAGGGCTCCCTTTGTGTCATTTCTCTTTATTTATGCCCCTTTACATAGCAGCATAACTGAGCAGGCAACATGTATCCTGGCCTGAAAATAGAACAGTTGATGTTTACAGCATCTCTGTAAAAAAATTTATTGCTCATGCATGTTGATAGGTTATGAAAAGAAAGCATTGCCCCTGAATAAATCATTGCAGGTAGATTTGCTATTTATTCATTAAAAATCAAGCAAGCTCACAGCAAGCAGGCACCTGCACAGATGCAAAGAAACAGTTCACATGATCAATGCAAAAAGGTACTTCAGTTTAAATGAGACAAAGCTCTCAGGTCATTCAAACTAAATACTGGAAACGTAAAACTGATGCTTAACTACTTGGTGTGCCTTATTTATTTTCATCCTCAGAGCAGAGTGAATACAGCAAAAGCAAACTTGATGCACTTAAAATGAAATGCAGAGGGTGTCAACTAAGAATGCACAGACCTCTGTATTTGAGGAGCTGCACTGGGATTTTGTAGTTGTTCCACTGCAATAAATGGATAGACTAGCCAGAGATGGGGGAGGAGGGAGGAAACATTAAGGAAAAAAAAAGCAACAGTGCTTTTATAAAGCAGAATTTATAAGTTGTAATTGAGTCTATAAAGCATCTGAACTAAACAAATTAAGAATGGATCTAAAAAGCAAGTCATCTGGGAACTAAAACTAGCTTTCTAGTCAAAGAAATTTTACTGCTATTTTGTCAGTGCGATTCCAGAGAGATTCACGATGTAGACCCTCTGCTGTGAGCAATGTGCTGTGGAATTGGCAAGGAGGTTACAGCTACAGCACGACTCCTCTGGTATTACAGTCCAGGCAAGCAGTCTGCAGGTCGGCTTATCTCAGGACAAGCAAATGAACAGTGATTTGCGGGGCCACTCATGCAGCCTTGGATGGGCCCACTATACGAGAGACTGTTGTGAACATCAGTGCACAACGCATCTGGGATGAGGATGTGTCCTTAGAACAAAACCAGAGCATCTTTTCAGCTGACAGGAATAGCAAATCTAGCTACCACAAGCAACGTGCTAGTAAAGCTGCTGCGGCACGTGTTACAGCACCGTGCTCAGCAGGAGCAAACCAGCTCTCAGAAGATCTGGGCATCTCCTACAAACACTTCTGAAACTGATTTCAATAGCTATTGCTACACCCACAAGTTAGGTTTAAGCTAGCAGAAACACTGGGGGTGGCATGAATATTATCTCTTGATACCAGAGCTACCCTAAAGCACCCCAGAAATGCTGCTCAGGAGCTCTCATAGGAGATACAGTTCAGCTATCTCACTTGCTGGCTCAAGGGGAACATAACCAGTAGCAACCCACACACTGGCCCTGACCTGGTCTGCAGCTAGATGAATGTAACCTCTGCTGCTTTAGGGAAGGGAACAGGTTTGCCCCCCCGCCAGCCTTGTCAGGAATTCAGAAAACAGGGGAGTGGATGGATCATCCTGAATCTCCAAACCCATTTTCCTTTTCCTGCAGTTAAAAGGACAGGGGCTGCATGCAGGGCATGGCTGCCAGCCCAGCAGTCTGGCCTCACGAGATGCACGTCACTTGTTGAAGGAGGGCTGGGAAGAGTAAGTAGCTTATGGATTGCAGGCTGGAGACCACACGTTTTGGAGAGGCCAGCACATACATCTGCCAAAGAGCAGAGGAATCAGCAGAAGTGAATTAAGTGGCCAAGGGGAACTCAGCCGCAAAACCTGCAGACCATCTCGGGGGCAATGCTGCATACAGAGGCAGGGCCTGCAGAAGAACTGTAGCAGGTCGGACACACAGGGATATCCTCCCCTCCCCTTGCTCTTCAGTTTCCCACAGCTACACTGACCTGGGCCCACAGCAAAGGGAAGCCAGACACTCTGGGATTAAGAGAGATGCTCCTGAAAGCCCCAGCTATTCAGCTCACAGGTCTGTCACCAGAGTTTGTGCAACACAAGAAATAGCCAGAGAAGCAAGCAAAGCAAAGAATGCTTAAGGCAGGGAGGAAATGCAGGAGTCAGGCTTCAGGGGAGCCCGTGCTGCTAAGAGCAATGACTGGATTGCATGCTGGCCCTCGCCTGCTTGTGATGTTCAGCATACAAACTGCCCCAGGTGGAGAGAACCCCCAAACCATGTCTGCACTCCCCAAATAACTGGCTTAACAGCAGCCTCTCCCTTCCTTCCTTTTCTGCTCCGCTGTGCTGATCCAGGGCCATGGGCACGCAAGTCCACGAAGCCTCTCCTGCAAGTTCCTGCCTTTCCCAGCATGGAGCCGGCTGGATCAAAGGCAGCTCTGCCAACCCTGGTGTTCAAAACCACACCAGGAGCTCGAGTACAGACCTGGCCCGCAGAAACATGCCGGCACTCCTTGCTGCCTTTGCCCCGGGCTACGAGCTGCCAGACTGCATTTCTACACCTCTTCTCGCTTCTCAGAAATATAAATATAAAAGGGGGAGGGGGCTCTGACAGCATCATCTACTGACTCCAAAAGCTACAGCTTCAACGAGAGCATAAAATATAACATCACTCGATTAAAAACAGAAGTAATAATAATAATAAAGTAATTACAAGCTGAAAGCATTTCAGGTCACCTCACTGGAATTGCTCTGCCAGCACTGAAGGAGGACAGGAGCATGGCACCTCCACAAAGGACTTGTGCCAGCTCAGGTCAGCCACCACGGCCCCTGCCTGCTCAGGGCAGGGCTGGTGCATGGCCATGGGCAGCAAGGCCCTCTGCACAGCGAGTATCCTGGCTCTCCTTTTGTAGCATCCTCTAAAAGCTGCCGAGTTGGAAGAAGAAGAAAGAGAATCAATAGATAGAGGAGCTGCAATCTCTGGCTTTGGCTGGCTCTTTTCAGCAAATTAGCATGGGGCTCTTCCACGCTTCCCCTCAGCAAGGTGAATGCAGGACCACCGCCAGCTTGTGACTCACCCAAACACGAGGAAGCAAACACAAAACATGCTGCCCGCTTGCTCTTTCCTAGTTTTTCCACATGCTAAATGTGAGCTGCTTTTCCACATGCTAAATGTGAGCTGCCTCCTCGAGCAAATCCCAAGTTGTGGAATGACACAAGCAGGGTTGGGACCGGTTGAGTTTGGAGCCAGATAGCAAACTTCCCAGGTAACACAAGGAAGTGGAACAGATGGCAATTTTACAGTAGTCAGCAACATCCCCGTCACTTGCGCAGGAATCACAGTTATGTTTTGTTTCAAGTCATTCTGGGCTATGACACAGAGGATGAGCCATCCTCGCCGATACCTCCATGTACCAAGTTAACAGGAACACACAGACCTGTGCCTTTCAAAGCCTCCTTATCCNCGTCACTTGAGCAGGAATCACAGTTATGTTTCAGAGGATGAGCCATCCTCACCGATACCTCCATGTACCAAGTTAACAGGAACACACAGACCTGTGCTTTTCAAAGCCTCCTTATCCTGAAATGCAAAGATGTGTTTACACTGTATCCAGGTTCTAGCACTAAGTGGAGAAGTGCTGCAGGTGCTTCAGAAGTTTTCCCATACGCGGTAATCGGCTGTGCTGTGAATTCTCAGTAGTTTTCTGAGGGATTTTGACTGAAGGTGGAGAAGAGATGACACTTTCGGCACCCTGGTTCTCGGGGATGGTGACCGAGGGCGATATCCAGAGCAGAAAGCCTCTGTAATGCTGCGCTCTGACACTAACAGCTGCAGCCTTCATTGCTGCTGCAGGATTATCCTCCTCTGACCTGCTTGGGCCCCTCTCTCGATCTGGTCACCCCACTCCACAGGCTGGCACAAGGCCATGCTCCCTGCCTGCCCTCTCCGTGACTCCACCTGGCCAAGCCCTAGCCTTTTTCAGTACTCAGCAGACTGAACAGGGGCACTATCACCCGATCCCTGATAACTGCAGTCTCTGTTCTTCTACCCTTCAGATGTTTTTGGAAAAGGCCAGCAGCCAGAGGAGCAGAGACACTGACAAAGCCAGTGTTTTGAGCACAAGGCCTCTTGTGAGCACTCACTTTTCCTTCCACTTGCCTAGGTACAAGCAGGGCACCAAGTGCCTCCCCGCCTCACTATTTCTGGACATGGGCAGATCTTCCACTGCCTTTAATACTGAAGATGTCTGAAATAGCAGACTGGCCAGCTCCCGGCATTTGGTTACCTTCCAGATTCTATTTGGCTTCCATCAAATGATAACAGACCCCTGCCAGGGAACTTAGTTGTCAAGGAGACCTCTTTCAAACACCACTTTGGTAGAAACCATCTCATTAGCCAGGACAGCCCATCTCCAAGACGAAATATTCAGGTTTTCTGCACACTAGCTCTGTGTCAGTTAATATACAGGCTGGGAGACACAGAAGGACAAAACACATTTGGCAGTTTAACCGAGTCATGGAGAGTTCATCATTCCTCCCAAATACGGGATGGTTTGGGGATGATGCCCAGGTCACCAGATAGGCTGCTACTCCTTCCAGTAGCCTTGGCTCATCTTCCCCTTTACTTTCCCACATTGATTTTATATTCCAAATGCAACCTCAAAGGGAAAGAAGCAGCTCTTGGCCTTTCACTGACAAGGGCTGTGGCTCCTCTGGGGACAGATTTGCCTTGTCTATTTTGGGTGACAATATTTAACCTAAAAACAGAACCAAGCAGAAGCACCTGCACAGAGTGAGCACAGAACAGACAGGTGGGTAGGCAGCAGTGTTCAGCATACGGATGGTAGGTACCTCCTCATGAAAGATGTAGCCGAAGGGTGCGTAAAGAGTTTCATTTATCGATGTGATTCTCTAGTTCCGCTCCATATTTCCTTCCAATCATGGCACAGCACACGTCGCTAAGGCAATAAATCTGCTGCTTCATTTACCTCCGCCTTCAGCAATAACCACATCTATTTTCTCTGTATTTCCACCTTCAGAGCCTGGGTAAACTACTCACACTACAAGGAAGGCTACCTCAGTGCAGCATTACTAGCTACTGAAAACTCCACAAACAGTGAAAGAGCAGCCAAAACAGAAACAGAGTACACATGGGCAAACAGGAAGGGTTACCTCACACATAACCTTCAAACCATCTAGAAAAGAAGCAGTTGCAGGGAAGCAAGACATTTGCAAGCCTAAGAAGAGTCAGCTGATCTCTGTCTAATTGCTTGAAATGACAGCTCCTGACAGCACAGAGCTCCGCTCTCATCTCTTGGGAGTAGCTTCCAAGGTAGGAGCCATTTCCTGGCAGGAGGAAAATGCTGAGCTGGGAATTCAGGAGGTTATAAGGCACACAAGGGAGTGGGAGCCATTTACAAGTCTGCAACAGTCCTTGCACCACACAGCTTTATCTGCAGCAGCCTCTTCCATTCACAATGTTTAAAAATAGCAACTGGTGAGACACGAAAATCAGAGGTAGTGCGCCCATGCCAGAGAGATTGAAGGGAATGATGATTTCATGTTAAGGCTTCAAGCAGTGATTTAAGGCTCCATGAGTAATTCTTTGCTCTACAATAGCCATACATGAGAGGGGCAGTACCGAAGTTCAGAGCAGCATCCTTAAGACTGAGCAAGACTGAAAATTCACTGGCGATAAATGAAAGAAGAAAAAAATAACAGCAAAAAACTGTTTGCAGTATGCAGTTATAAATCTCATTCTGTTACTACCTTTCTGCTTAGTCTCTCCTCTCCCATCACAAGGACTTAACTAAGCCTCGTATGCATTCTGTCTGGTTCTTGCAATCCTGCAGCAGTATTTTTTTTAATGGCAAAGTCAGCTCTGAAGAAGTTTGTACTAAAGCAGAGGAAAGAATTAGCAGATTAATTGATAAATCCGTTTTACTATTTAAATTCGTTGAGATTTAAGGGATCAATATAATCCCTGTAGGGTCAAATTAAACAGTTGAAGAAAATTTTGAGTCACAGAGAATAGTCAACATTTTTTTAAAAAAGAAGGATTGTTCACTACACCATCACACTTTTCTCTCAGTAGCATGAATTTAGGTTTTCTGCCAAATGGTTTAAACCATACAAAAATCATTACATTAAAAGCCAGTATATACCCTCAGCACTGTGGTGAGACAATCATGATTCCCTCGATCCCAATGACACGGACTTGTCCTAGGAAAAAGGGTTCACAGCCCAGCATTAAAAGGCCAGTCTTGCCATCCTTGGGCTATAGCACGTTCCATTGGAGGTACCAGAATGCTATGTTGTGGCAGAGGGTAACCCTACTGCAGAGAAAGCAATAGCAGAAATGTGATCACAGTGAAATGAAGGGCCTTAGAGTTAACCTGGAGCCAAAAGGTAAAATTTGTTCTCTTCTGCAATAAACAAGTATCAAACAAATCCACAGAGCAACACGAAGACAGAAATACATTATGACAAGGATAAAAGGCTCTGAAACCTGACTGCCTTTTGAGTTGAAACAAGGCCACAGAACCCCAGAAATCATTCATCAGAGGAAGAATCTAAAAATACTTCAAATCAACTAAAGCTGGGTACAGTGGCATCTAGTAAAAATATCCATTTAAAAAAAAAAAGTTACAAGCTCTGTTCCAGAAAAGAAATGTCAAAATCTGTTATTTTTCCCTTACAATGGAAAGCTGAGACAAAGCAGTCTCCCGAGCTGCTCCCTTCGGATGGAACGTGGTCGGAGGGTTTTGCAACTTCTCCACTAAACAGGTGCTTAGAACAATTCCGCTCTTGGCCTGTGCCATCTAAACCAGGATGTTCCCTTGACTGCAAGGCCAAGCTGCGCCCATGAGTAGTAAGACCAAGCTTTTCCCTCTTGCAGACCTTCTCAGGATACACGCACAGCTCCCTCTGCTCTCACTTTTACACAGGGGAGAGCGAGCGGCTGCACGGACAGGAGCGGGATCCTGTCCAGCACTGCCGGGAGCCCAAAGCCAGGCTTGGCTGCCCCGGCACAGGCAGGATAAAGGCGAACAAGCTGGAGCCTGGCCTGGAGCACTCTGCCAAACCCGTTTGCCAGGGGGAAATCCCAAAAGAGTACGGCCTGGAGCCAAGGGTGTGGGGAGAAATAAAGAAGTCAATCTAAAGTTGACCAATTTTCTTTGCAGTGTTTGGGTAGTAGTTATGGGTCCTTCTGTGAAACAGGCATGCAAATAACGTGGGGAAACCTTGGGAGAAACCCAGGGGTGCACAGCACAACCGTGTCTGTGAGGGTGTCTCAGCCTCAGCACAAACCATTCCTCTGCTCTTGGAACTGGAATGGCCTTCCACCTTCCAACACAAACCGCCTTCTCCACCTGAAGGAACAGCAGGTCACCATCCTGCCCACCTGGCAACGTTCAGCACCAGTGGGCAGCACCAGCATGGGCATTTATGCAAGATTGCTGCTGCTGAGATGTCACCAGCCAGCAGGTTCACTATGATGAAGGCAGTTCGGCTCTCGGCATGGCAGGAACTGACCCTGTCAACCGAGGACACTCCTAATCCTGAAAAGCGCAACACAGAGTGGCTCACACTGAGGCCTGAGTCTCTCTGCTCAGTAAAAATGCAAAGATACTCAGAAAGACATGGGACAGGACGACCAGCCAAAGCCACTTAGCAAATTCCAGACAGAAAAACTACTATTTTAGCCAGTACCAGCAGCTGAAATTCAGCTGCAGATGAAGGCTGCAGATTTTGACAGAAGAGAGGAGAAAAGCTCCAGGCCTTCAAACAGGCCAATCCCAAATCACACAGTTAGGTTTATTTAACAAACAAACAAACCTCCAACACCAGCCTCCTATCAGCCTCAACTAGGGATTTTTTTTCTTTAGGAAGAAAGTTCAGAGTTGGTCTGAATGAGCAAAACACCAGGCAGCAAAGCATCAGCCTGGTGTCCAGGCTCAGAGATGGGGAGGTGGGGGCAGACGAAGGGCTGAAAAGCACCTGGCAATCACCTCCCCAGCACTCAACAGACCTCTTTTGTGAGACACCTCTGGTCCTTCTTTAGATGTGCAGTTATCTGTGGTCACGTACATGCAGGCACATGCCAACCCCCTTCCCACGATGAAGGGCAAGGAGCACCGTGATCCCAGCATAGCTCCACTGGCATCTGAGAGATTTCTCTCGGGGTACGACACAACTCGGTGCGAGCGAGGGCACTGAACATAGCCTGTAGCAAGCCTGCAGCTCTCCTTCCCTGGATCAATTTATTAATTTCTCCTGCGCCGCTGGTATAATAAGGAGGGGGGAGGGAATGGGGAGACAGAGACAAGGCTCTAGTGTGCAATGAAATTAAATGCATAGCAGCAGCCATCATTAATGATGCATTATGGAGCAACAAAGGCAGCCTGGATGATTGACAGTCCCTAACAAGTTGCATATAATAAACACTTTCCTCTAGACAGAATGCGCCTGATTATGAGATATGTTCCCCCTCGTGTTACTGACGGATCCATTGTGATAGACGCACCCCACTTCAAAGGGGAGAGTCGCCCAAAACAAAAGGAGGATTGACTGGGGGACGCTCGACTGAGGGAGCCGCGTGGCCACCTTGCTGAGCAGCAGAATGCCGAGAAGCTGGGCAGGAAAATAAACGTCTGCGAAGCCAGGAGGAAGACTGGGGCCAAATATTGCCCAGCAATACATAAATAAACCCTGCAAGTGGCACCACGGTCACTCTGGATTTAGCTTCTCCAAACCAGAATCTGACCTGTATTTTTAAGAACTTCTCTAAATGGAGGGGTATTAGTGCAGCTCCCTGGCTCCTCACACCCTGTGTCAGCCCCTATGTATAGCACAGAAGCTGTCTAGGTTAGGGCTGCTATAAGACACGGGTCGCCCTGCGCACGCCCATGCCAAAAGCAGCATCCCCTATAGAGGGCCCAGGCTCCTTCTCTCCTCTCAGCACCAGGGCTCAGGGATTGCAGGACCAGGCTTCAGGGTTCAGCGCTTAAGGAGAGACGGTCCCCAGTGAACTGCTTATAGATCCAGCCTGCTCATGCTGATGTTCCTGGGCCCTGGCATCTCACTTGTCCTCCATGGCCTGACTGTCTCTCCCCTGAGAGCTCTTAGCACAATGCAGGCATCCCACCAATATACCTCACTGTGGGCTTTACACATCTTGGATCTTGCTGATCTTTAGACTCAGGATGGAGTCTAAAACGAAATGGGGTGAAAAGAGGTCTTGGGGAGCCTCACAGCAATGCTCCTGGCCCCGTGTTCAGGTTTTCAGGCTCAAGAGGAGTAGCGTGGGGGCCATTCTTACCCCTGGTGAGCTCAGGCTCAGAAAGCTGCCCATAAAAGCACCCCCATCTAGATTGTTTCCAGTTTCTGCTCTGAGCGGGCGGGTAGGCTCTGCAGTATGCGATGAGGAAGTCTGCTGACAGACATTACAAAAGAGGGTGTAAACTCTGTGTTTCCCAGCAAGTGATTAAAAGGGAAAGGCAGGAAATTTGCAGCTCTGTAATTAATGCCAGAGAAGTCAGAGCAAAGGGTGACATCACCACAACTAATTACAACTTGGGGAGGGGTAGGACTAATCATTAGCCTGACCCTGCGATCCATGTCTAACATGCTCCCATTGTGCTCCTGGCCACATTTCCAGGAAGCACGTTTCCTGCTCTCCGAGGCATGTTCCTGCCTCTGCTCACGCCAAGCACGCGTGGGGCCAGACTCACACGTATTTCATGTGGATGTTGAAGAGGGTGATGAGCAGCAGGGCCTGGGGCTGCCCACAAGTGTTGCAGCAGACCACCCACCCCATGCGGCTTCTGCTGTCAGAAGGAGCTGCAAATCCCTGAGCAAAAGCCAGGCCTGACCCCTCTTTCCCATCCCTGTAGCCAGCTTGCTTTTAACTGCCCAAATCCCCCCGTCTTTTTTTTTCCCATCCTTTCCAGAGCTAGCATGACTCCAGCGGCCAGAAATAAGCAGACATCTGGCAGCAAATGCAAGTGAAGCACTTCTGTGCTCCCTGTGCCAAGATGGTTCTCCCCGAGCTGTCAACATCAGTGCCCTGGAAGCTGCCATTTCATCCATCCTGTTTGTGGATGTAGCGAGGGCTGTGCAGCTCACTGCCATTGCCAGGGTGATGGTGGACACAAGGCAACACAACTTGGGCAGAAATTGCATAAAAGGTCCACTCTTATCTGCCACCAAGGCCTGGGAACACGCTATTTTCACACTTTGTGTTTTCCTGATTGCACCACCACACTGGGATGAGCTTCATTTCAAGGCATGAAAGACTCAAAACTAGGTGCCCTTCTGAAAAACAACTCTGTTAGTGACACAAGGTCACTGGAACACTCCAGGGTACCAATTCCGAGCCAAGGGCTTCAGCTGCGCCGTTCAGCCATTGCAATGCACACTTGGAAGCTCTTTCATTCTCCGACTACATGGCCTTTGGCTTTCCTTCTACCATGCAAGGGATACACAGCACATTTGTGCTCTGCAGAAATGCAAGACAGCATTAAAAACATCCCCCTGAAATAGGAACCAAAACTAGCCAGCTGGCATATTCCAGCTTCTGCCCTCTGTCACCCCATCGGGGACACGCATCCACCGCCACATGAAGGAAATGGCTTGCAAAATGTTACAGAGAAGATGCACACGAGCACAGGAACTGCCAGTTCCAAAGAAAACTACACAAAGTTAAGAGTTAGACAGCTTTTACAAACAGAAAAACTGTTATCTAGAGGAAAGGGATGGAGAAGTTGCAAGTTTTTAGTTTTATTGACTGTTATTCAGAGAAAATATGACGTGAGCAATCCAGCCACTACATTGAGACTGCACAAAAGCAACAGATTCAAAGCAGTAGTAGGGAAAGTGAACAGTTTCTGATAAGTTCTTCAAAATGAATGAAGTGCAACAAGTTAATGTTGCCAGCATAAAGAAAGAAAACTCACTATATAGGATTCCACTTCATGTTCCAACAATGATTCTTAAACTCCTTTCTAAAAATCTCTGTGTATCTGTAGCACTTCATAAACCTATCAAAAATATTTGAATCTTATATTGACACATTACCAAAGACCCTACATTATCTACAAAGCAGTGCTAACCTCTAGATAACATTATGCTTCAATCATGCTACCAAGGTAGAAATCAGCACGGAAATCTACAGAACGACTTTAAAGTAAGATATCAGTCAATTTATACAGAAAACCACACTTACAGACCTGCAATGCCTAATTCTTTGTCACAAAAGGTTTATTACAAATTCTTTTAAAAATATTTCTCACATTCTCCTCCCCTTTCTTTATCCTAGTTTTCAGAAACTGTAGGAAACTACTGGATTAAGGGGGAACTCGCAGTCGAGTAGCATGCAATATTCAGCCAGTCCTAAGGCTATTACAGCACAGAGGTCCCATGCAGAGATAAGCAATGGTTTAGAAAAATATCTAAGCAGTTCCAAACATCAAGATGATTTCACACCCAAATGGAAAATATGCAGGCTAATACTGCAACAGTCATTATGGCATTCAGCATGCAGTGAGGCTAAAATCCACACAAGAATACGGCCACATTCCTCCACAGGATTAGAGAACTGAGCCAGAAAACACCAAAGCCTGTAAGATTCTTTCCATTAAGAGGGACTGGACTGGACCCTATAAAAGATTAACTGTAGGAGCTTTCACAAGACACCAACGTGCAAAGTAGCCACACAGTCAATGCTGAGATACACAAACACACAGGCAATTTGTAACACAAACTGCAGTATGTGCTAATTTTCTTTCCAACCAGATGGGAAGAACTGATTACAGAATGGGGTCAGTAATGAGGTTATATAGCTGGGTAGTGCAAAAAAAAATAATACAAATGCATAAATGAACACAGGACTAACCAGAAAATAAAAGCTATGAAAAACTAATGTAATGGTTTTTGCCTATACCATGATTATGTACCCGGCTTTTGATAACAAAGTCACATTTTAGCAGGATATTTCTAAAAGCAAGTTTTTTTTTTGTTTTTTTAGTAAAAGGGAGGAGTAATTGCTAAAGGTATGCAACATTTCAACATTTCTTCTGAAGGAAAGAGCTTAAGTTGTAAATTTTCTGTAGCATATAGACTGGCATGTGATACCTCCGTACATGCAGGCTCCTCAGTCACAAAAACATGGCAGTGTAAGCTAACACATATGTATAACCTTAAAAACCAGCCAAGCCATCTGCCTCACTGCTGTTGCAGCAGACCCAGGGTGAAGCTCTCACCCAGAGGGTGACACGGAGCACAGCAAGGCACACGTTTTGAAGAAAAAACTGGGACAGGAAGGCAGCCACAATATTGAACTGTGTGAAGAGATCATGGTAGAAGAAAATACAGCTTGGAGCCAAACACTGCCAGGATGGCCTCGCCTATGGTGGCCAAAAGGTCTCCAACAGCAGCAGCTAGTGATTCCCAGAGCAGCATTCCCAGCAGAGCAAGCCTCCCTCCATCCCGAAGTTTTGCAGGATGGACGCCAAAGCCTCAACACCCTGTGGGAAGAAGTCACTTCAACAGAGACCAAAAACATCAAGTGGAAGGCTGATGACATTCCTGTCTACTAAGAATGTCAGACAAACTTGATGAAAAGCAATTATCAGGGGAGCGTGGAGGCTGGGCAGGGATGGAAGAAACGAAATCAGAACACACACAATTAACCAAGCCAACAAACTATGAGCTGATCACATTTGCTCAAGAAGCTTGGTCCAAACAAACAAGATTTCTGAATTACACATTTTGGATGAAAACCTTTTACAACGTCTGTGCCATGCAGTCTGCTGCTGAACACATCCCTCATGGGGTCTACAAGCCACCCAGCTAGATACCAGTCCAACACTCAACAGAATCCCTTTTGCAGTGGCCAATCTCCCAGTTTTGTACCCAGACTCCTTGGAAAGGGTGGGTAACACACACTATGTTCCCCTGCGAAGGGGGAGCGCTGTGCAAACCTAACCTGGAAGCACTCATCTGCTTAAATTACTTTTGAGAACCTTGAGTCAAAGAGTTAGAGAGAAAGGACTGGTAAGCCAAGGGGGAGCGAGAAGGTATCCAGCTGCAAGGACTGCAGTGGGCATGAGGAGAAGCTCGCACAAGGTGAGAAGAGCAAAATGGTCAATGTGTCTGCACGCCCGAAGTGCTGTGCCATTTATTTTTAAACACGCTCACTGCTCGTGACACTTGTGCCTGCCTTTCCTCTCACCCGCACTGGAGCAGCTGCCCTAGTTGTGCGACGAGGGAACCTCGAGCCTCGGCCTCCTCAGAGCGACGCTTCACGCAGGCAGGCGCCGACCGCAGCGCGGCGTGACAGGTCCCTGGGCAAAAAGCAGGAGTGACAGGACGGGAGAGAGATCACGACACAGCAGTTGACAACGTGCAGCAACACAGAGAAACAGCATCGGGTCACCTCATTCACCACAGTGCCCGACAGCAACCAGGAGTGGAAACTTCAGGGGAAAGTGCGAAACGGCAGAGCAGCAGCTCCCCCGCTCACACACCCTCCCCGCTTCTGCCAACGAGCTGCTTGGAAGTTGCTGCATGCCGGCTATGAAATATTAAATAGCTACTGACAGACAAACCCTCTGTGAATTTGCACAATTCTTTTCAAATTTGTTTATATTCTGGCCTTCACGTGTCATGGAGTAATTATCTCCACACCGCAATTATGGGTCGGGGAAAAAAAAATAAAAAATAAAATAAGTACTTCCTCCTGCTTGCTCTTCAGCAGCCACCTGCTAAGTTTATTGGTGCCTGTAATTCTTCTGTAGCATGGAAGACAGCCAGAAGTCATATTATAATCACCTTTTTCACACCACTCACTAGCGTTCCTGCCAGGGGACAAAGGAGGTTAGCACAAAGAAGAGACTCATCTTAGAAGAGGGTAGCAAATGCTACGGGTCAGGAGTTCATTATTTTATGCCCCTTCTTTTCTTGAGCATTATTTCAACAGTTTGGGCCTCTCCACTGCTACTTTAGAAGGAAGAGTTGAGATTATATTCAGGTCCAGTCTTGGCGATCAAAAAGAAATCTTCTCCACCAGCCAAGGGCAGGTCTTGGCAGAGCAACTCTGTAAGTGATATCAGTACTGTCACTCCAGACAAATCCCACAGCGCGAGGGAGGAGGGAAGGAGAGGAAGGCACCCGGGGGCACACAGCCCTTCTAGCTCACTGGCTAATCAAACCCTGCTCTAGGGGAAAGAGCTGACAAACTTAGTCTGTCTGGTTTGTGCACTGCTAAATTAAAGCTGGTATTTGGGAGACTCGTAAGAACAGCTGTAATAGGAGCAGGACAAAAGGGAAAACGTGGGCATTGGTCAGCAAAGGAAAGTCTGTCTGTCCATGCCACTGTGCAGACAGCGATGCATCACTCTTGACTAGAGCCACTTCCCACCCCAGAGCAGAAGCAGAGACCTGCTAAATCCACTGTCCTTTCTCCAGGACCAGGTAGCTGTGGTTGCCTCAGGAAAGGATGGTTGCACGACCTGACATGCCTTCTAATTGCATTCCCCTGAGCCACCAGAAAAGGCTTCTTCCTCGCAGCCTGCAGGGCAGCACCAACCACAGCCTGCCTGGGCAGCCCTGCAGCAGTTGGCATCTTTGTGGAAGACAGCAGTGATCTGTGTTCCCGACGATGCAGCCAGCAGTGCAGCCCCATATCCCCCCTTGGTGTCTGGGTGCAAGTTACAGCCCATCGCAGTGTTTGTGCCGTGGGCACCCCCAGCCAGCTGGGAGCAGGGACGGGGCCTCCGGGAAGCAGTTGGCTATGACAAGCCACAATGTGCCATGAGCGGGGACAGCGAGAGGAGGGTAGGAGCCCATCCAGGCTGAGGGCTTCACTATTGGTCTTGATTTAAAGATCTCTGTGCAAGAATAAATTCCAACAAGGTACTTCAGAAGTGAACCTGTTCCCTTGTACTCCCAAGGGCAGATTCTGCTACCTATTGAAGAGAAACCTGTGGACAACAATCTCAGCCTTTATAGGATTTTCAAAGCACATTTTTTTTTCTTTGTGGAAGCAGAACCATGGACTTAATTTCCCTTTCCCAAGGCAATGCCTTCCCTCCCTGGCTCCTGAAAGCGTCTTTCCTCACTGCAGCACTTTCATAGAATAGCTCAGGCTCAACAAGGGGAAGCAGCTCCAGAAACAACAACAACAAACACCCAGGGCTAGTATTTTCTTCAAGAAAGGACAGAGCAGAATATTTCATAGGTTTTGTTCCTCCAGCCTTTCAAGTGTCCTCTAAGCCCCAGCACACAATGGAGTCGATACTTACTACTGTTGCATACAGAACTACAGACTCAGAACTGACTAGAAATCAATGAAGAGGGGAACAAGCCTGGCACTTGTTTCGAGCTCGCACTGCAGGTTACATTTCTGGTGCTCCTGCCAACTTAAGAGGCCCCAAATGATCTGCTAGCCAAATCTACTGTGGCTATTCTGCTGCCTCTAGGATAGAATACAGCCTGCTATGCAACTGTTGTATGGGGTTTCCTCTGCCAGAAAAGGTACTTCAGTGAAAAGAAATCAAGTAATTTTTCAACTTATATTTAAACTTTTGAAAATAAAAATTATTCAAATATTCAAGCTATCTTGTAGTGGGAAGATTTCTCTTTTCGATGAAGGTGCTTGGGCAGCATTATAACCTTCACTAGGCAGCGCTGTAGCCTCCTCAAAATACAGTTATAAGATCTGCACCCCTCTAGCCCCCTGACAAACTGGACAGATCAGCTAAGGTCTGCATTTTCTTGCTTATATTTAATAGAATTAAGCAACATCTTTCAAGAAGGAGGAATTCAAAGTTGGTAACAGTGCCTGATGGTAACAGAAATGATCTAGCCTTTTCCAGACACCCCTTTAAAGTCTGAATTCCTGCTTACTGGGAAGAGAGAATATCCCTTCTTATCTAATTTGAGCTCTTTGCCCTGCTCCCTCCTCCTCTGCTAGTCCAAATTAGCATAGAGAATGCAATCTTCAATGTTAACAGGTCAGCCACTCCCCTCTAACCACCTTTATGCATTTGCTGTAAAAGAACTTACCTTGACCTTCATTTTCTTCCTCCTTATTCATCTCTGCCTACAGATTTGCACTAAACTAAGCAAACATAATGCTGGGGTAACTATCTGCATAATCAGATCATCCTGAGTTGCTACCATGTGTTTAAAGACACTGCTCTGACACCGACAAGGTTCCCTTGCAGCATCACTCACCAGCTCAGCTGCTCCCTTCGCCCACAGTCTAGTGCGCACATACCGTTTCCGAGGGCTGCCTCCCATCGGTGACATCCTTGGCTTTGTGCTACTTTCTCTCAATGAGCTCTTGTGATATATTATATGCCCTTTTGTATAAGCCTCAAAGAGGCTTTTGTTGTTTAGAGGTCACTTGTTGCCTCCTCTGGAGCTTTATGATATATGAATATGCTGAGTCTTTCCTTCCGTTCCTCCTCCTAAGGGTGAACTTGTCTCCATAGGCTCTTACAAGCACGGCAAGATCCTCTATGTCACCAAGAGAGATGGGAGAGGAAAACAGAGGGTGGAGAAATGCAGGGTCATTTCTTGTGAGTTTTTTTAATGTACTCAAAGGTCCCAGAGTTGGGGCAATCATGCCTTCCAGAAGTTACCAAGTTTAACTCCTTAAGAATCTCCATCACTTAGTATTTCATGTAATTATTTCTGAAATAAACTCTTATTTAGTTCATAAGATTACTTTAAGTGCAGCCTCTTCTCTTGTTCACTGCTTTACCAGCTTTGCTTGCTTCTCTTCTGTCAGTGCTTGGCTCCCCTGTCTTCTTCTAGGCTATTGCAGCAGTTTAGTCCTGCCAGCCTGCCCATCTTCTTAGACTACCTGTGGTTACATTTTAGTTCCTCTTCCTTTTTTCACATACCATATCTCATTAGAATTTAGAGAGGTGTTTGAGGGCTCCTGTGACCCTTTCACACCTCTACAGCTTAACAGTCCATGCCCATAGTTTATAGTCACAAGCTACAGAATCCCATCACTTTTAATCATGTTCCAGTGCCACCCACACAAAGAAAGTCTCCATCTCTCCCCTACCATATGGGTCCATCTACCTTGCATCTAGTGAAAAAAGCAGGAAGACCAGGGAGTAAACTGACTAGCTCTGACCGTATGGATGCATGAGAATTATTTCCAGAGATCATGTATCAGCAGTTCTCAGTTGTGCTGAAACTGTAATCACCAGGGTCCATTCACAAACTAGACATCAGCCGTTTCATTCACTCTGGAACTTCTCTCATCCCAAAAGCCTCTGCTTAGCTCAGCCTTGATTTCCATCCCAGTCACTAATACAGAGATACCTCTGTGTCCACGATACGCCTATGAGATTTTTCTTTCCAGCACCATCAGCTCTTCATATACCGACCAGCAGGCTCCTGGCTCGCATTTTTTACATCACTGCACAAAGCCACATTTCTTCTTTCCAGCAGCTGTTTGCTAGTTACCCTTAAGGTTAAGGCAGAACCATTCCCATTCTGTACAAGCATCCCAGGATTATAGGTTTAACTGTCTCTTTATACCTTCTCCCAGATGGCCATTTCCCCAGCAGCTCTTCACTAGCAAGGGGAGAGTGTCAGAGCAGAACACAAGCTAGACTCCAAACCCACAAGTTAAGAATAACCCCCACCAACATTACCAGTCCCAGGGGGTGCCAGAACCTTTGGTTTATGCCTTAGGCCTGTCTAGGAGCCTGGAAAAAGCTCTTAGGGGATCGTCTGCCTCTGTTGTATGTGTGAGCTATATATTTGCATACACTTATTACCAGTTTGAGATCAGGGCACGACTCCCTTGGCATTTTGTAACATGCTGGTTACTGCACAGCCTTTGTTTCCAGATATAATACATAGATGGAAACGTAATACTCACGCATGCACCTGCTGACACAATGGAGGACTTTGAAGCTGTAGATGTTTGCAGCCTGATCTCTTACTTACACTAACTGTCCCAGGCTGAACATAAAGCACAGCGCACCCAGCCAGGAGCAGGGCACGTAAACCCCTCGGAGCCTCTCTGCTGTGACTAAGTAGCAGAATGAGATTAGCTGGGGCGCGGGAGGGGTGGAGGGAAGGCCCTGCAGAGCTGTGCTCGTGTCCACAAGGCTTCAAGCACTATGCACAACACGAAACAAACATGCATGGGAGGCAGGAGGGCCTTTTGGTCCAGGTGACAAGATAACTTTACCTTTTTCCAGAGGACTCCTGTTTGCTTTGTTCTAGCCCAGAGTTTCCCAGCAGTGAAAGGCTCGGCTGGGAGAGCAGCAATCTGGGTCAGTGCAGCAGAGGCACCTACCCCGAGGCAGAGGGGACAGTGTGGCGACCGCGGAGATTTGCCTCTTCTTTGAAAGCGCACAAAGGGACTGTGTACCTCTGGGATTTAAATCCTGACAGAGGTCGGTGCCAGCATCTTCTCAACATCCCCTAGGGTCAGCATGATTAAAGCTCGCCCCCGCGCAGTACTCAATAATCAACGATTAACAGGCACTTGCACGGCAGCGACAGATCCCTCTCTCCTCGCCCCGAGTTCTCTTGTGCTCTCCCCAGCAAGTCTGTTCTGGGCTCAGAAGAGCAGATGTCTTCATTGTGCCTTGCCCCTGCTCATGGGGGCAGAGGTGGGGCAGAGATAAGTGAATTTCCTCCAAATTTTGCTCCTCTTACACTGCTGCATCCTCTTCAACAGTCTCCAGTGACAGAAGGGAACTGCAAACTTCTGATACTGCAGCAAGTTGCTAATGGAGCAAGTGATCAAAAACTTGTACCCTTTAAACATACAAAACAATCAGCACCCACATTTCCTTTTTAAATCTTTGGGCAAAAAATAAATAAAAACTTGGTAAATACATTTTACTTGATCTTTGCATCCACACAGGCTTTTGTGCTAACTAGGTGGTCTGTAACCCATCAAAACATTCCTAAGTCAATGACATGCAGCATTTTACATTTAGATCCCAAGCATGCATGTAGACATGAGTAAAACTGAAAAGACCACAAAATACCCTCATTTAAGAAAATATTGTAGCAATACAAAAGCTTTATGAACCCAGCATCTGCTGCAAGCTCTTCTATCAGAACAGCCAAATGTTGCACAAGTTGCAAGACATGACCAGCAGTGTTTTAGCAGTGAAACCCTGCAATACAAAAGTCCAGGCTGTTTACCTCTCAGTGCTACTTTTTGCTCAGACATAGGCGAGGCTAGAAAAAAGCCTTCCTGGCAAAAATTGCAACCATCTCAACAAGATTTTGCTCACAAAACTTGATTTTAGCAACTAGAGAGAACCGCCAGTCTCCTGCTTTGAAAATATCAGCCTCTGTATTTTGAGTTGAAAGAAAATCTCTAGCAGTGGGGAAACGAACAGAAGACACAACATCAAGCACAAAAGAAAACACGGAGTTGCAGCTGGGACCCCAACTGTCTTATTTAATAATTTCCCGGAAACAGGCAAGCCAGACTATGTAAATATCAGCCCATTCCCCAGTCCGTTGGAGCCTAAAGGCACAGAGCACAGGGAGCACCACAGTTCCCCTGGACGCACCTGTGAGTTAGGCTAGCCAGACACCACTCTTGACACTGGAAGCAGCAGGTATCAGGCAGACATGAAATTTTGGACAAACAAACGTAAACTCCCCATTTTCCAGTGGGAAATTTCCTAGTGACAACTTTGTACTCGACACATAAGTATCCTTTGTGGACATTTATTATTTTGTGAGTAAAAAGACACCTCTGGATCACCTGCTCATCAATTGAGCTTAATACTTTACTATAATGGATTACAAAACAACCCATGTCTGCTCATTGGGCTAGGTTCTCTGGGCAGCAACAGCAGCACACAGGTCCTTGGACTTCACCCAAGGATAAAAGTCTAATCTGAACTGGAGTTAAAGTAATCTAAACTACATCAGCAGTGGAGTCCAAAGAGCTGCACTGTGAAGTCACTGGCCAAATATGATCGAGCACTTCTGCCCATTCCCCACACTCCTCAGCCTACATATAGGAAGTCTTAAGTATGTGTTTACGGCGCTAAACTTTCAGGACAAGTACATCCAGGCATTAACCAAGCTGATTGCAACAGTATTTCTGCATTCCCTTGATACTCCTCTGCCTCCCTAGACTCATGGCAGGAGAAATCTGGCGCCCCTCATCCTGCCTCCCTCTTAGACCCTTGGCAGATCCAAGGGAACCTTCCATGGCTGCAGCTCCAGACAGATGCAGACAGCAAAGCCAGCCCAGCATTTTTACCAAGCTATTCCTTTGCTCAATCTGACAGCCAGTTCAGAGTTCTGGAAGATGTTTTGGCATCAGTTTTAGCTGAATCATCCGGTAATATCAGCCACATCTGTTCCACACACATGCCCTCGAAAGCATCTTTTCTACAGCAATTTCATAGGAGGAGTAGGCAAAATTGATAGTAGCTTGGCTCGTGGCCTTGAACACACAGCACACCAAAGAAATTGGCACTTCTAGTCCAGGCTACAAAAGGGAAATCAATCCAGTTTATTTTCCGTAACTCACAAAATCATCTCAGTTATTGCTAGAAACAGCAAGTAAAACTCCTCCAAACTCCTCTACAGAGGAGCTTCTAATAACAAACAGGACAAATGCTGAAACATGATCAGCAGGGATTTTTGTTGAGATGCAAAGAGGGACAATAAAAGGAGTGGAAATGCAAACAGTTCAATCAGTGGCTAAGACAACTCAATAAAAGTGAAAGTTAACAGAGGGGCATAAGACTACTTAAAATGCTTTTGCTACTTACATCCTAAGGAAATCTTTAAGGCCAAGATTATAGCTTTCTATCAATTTTTGTTCAGACAAGTACTGAGGTCTCTGCCCCGAATCGATAACTCCTAGTAATACTGGCAATATAAAGGAGAAACCTCTGATATGCGACATGTAGAAGATTTAACTCTGCTGCACTCCACTAAAAACTGTTAGATTAAATATTACTGGCAACCATTAACCTGGTGCTTGCAGGATGGTTTTGGAGGCCAGAGTTGTAGGTTTCAGATGAAGCAGTAACTGCTGGTCCAGTCCCCACCAAGCTGCCAGCAGCCGGAGGTCCTCATGATCCCAGTAAAAAGAGCTACATGAAGCCATCTGTTCACATTGCTCTCTTCTGCCACAAATCTGAGGTTCTTCCGGGCCAGATAACATTGTGATGCCTCTTTTCCTGGCCCCACACATCTGGAAACAGTGTGTGTTCAGTTTCTCCCTGAGGCATTATCCTTACCCATATTCACATCCATTAGGGACATGACATATCTCCTGCCATCCACAAGTAAAGACTAAGACCTAAAGGGACCCAAACTCCTTGCAGAGCACTCAGTACCACGAGGCACAGTCCACCATTTCAGATCACTGCCTAAGCTCTCAACTCTTCAAAAGGCAAATGAGAACTTCTTGCTGCAGTGGGGTTCATTGGGTCATGAGGAGATTAAAAGGCTTTGCTCACTCACATTCCTCACTCAAAAGTAGCAAACGGTTTAGTGGGGACTGACCGTTGCCTAAGTTTTGTTCTCATCAACCTAGGCTGCATGCTTGCAACACCAATGAAAACACGAGTTAGAAGCAAAATAAAATATGAATAGGAAGATTAGGGAATTTCATTATGATCCAAGCCAAGTGACTGTCTTATTGTGTTGCTGTTGAAATGAAAAGTCAGAAATCTGTTCAAAGAGATCCCAAAAGTAAAAACTTTAAAAGTCGAAGAGAAATTTCAGGTTGAAAAGTTACATTATGAACTGAACACATCTTTTTTTCCTTCCTTTCATCTTACATTGGACACTAGAAGCAACTGAGCAAACTCGCAATTCCACTAGACAAAACAGTCGTCAACAAGGCCGTGTAATCACAAAAATTCTGGAGGGCTCGGGCCCACCGAGTGTTTGCAGCTACAGCAACCCACGCAGCGGGCCCAGCAGATCCTCACTCACTGTCTCACAGACGTAGAAGCACTGCAGCAGCTGGGATCTCACCTGGAACCTGCCGTAGCAAAAACACCAGGTCCATCACTTGCAGCTGTCGAATTGATTCTGCTCTGTGGGTACTTACTAGATATAGTGGATTCAGCTAGATCCTTCTATTTAACTGGAAAAAAGGACATGAGGATCAGAAGTTGGAGCAAAGTAAAACCTTGATCTGCAGCAAATTAGTTTTTCAGGCAGACCAGTAAATCAAGCAGGGCTAGAAGATCTTTTAGAAGAAAACAGGCAGGGGTCACAAGACCCCATCTCTAACATAGCCATGCACTTCTGGGCCAGATGAGGAAATCCCTTGGAAGAGCTTCCCAATGCATCAGAATCGTCCCACTTAGGGTTCAAACTGCCACACATAATATCAAATAATGGCACATATCTCTCCTTGTCCCTTGCATCTACATCCTTTGTGTCCCATCCTGTGTGTGCTCACCACACCATGCAGTAAAATGTAGAGAAAAAGATGACCAAGAAAACCAAGCTCTGTTCTTGCTAACAGCTCATGCCTTTCACGTGCCATCATCTGGATATCAGCATCCAAGCTCATTCTATAAGGGGACCACAGCCTTCAAACTAAGAGCATAGTGATGGCCCAAAGCTCAGAACCAATGTAGCAATATAAGTGACAACATTTTTAGGAGAGCTGTACAGCTCTGAGTGTTTGGAAATGCATATACTGGATCTGCAAAGTTAGGAATAGGGAAAAAATATTTAGATATTCAACCTGGTGTATTTCTCATCTGAAGGGAAAAATATCTGCGATCTGCACCATTCTTCTCTCAGAAAGAGAGTAAATAGCTAGGAGCTGGACAGAAAAATCATTGCTTCCCATGACAGAGGATGTCAATCACATGCCGTGAAGAGTGACTGACAAAATAAGCAGCACGAGTCAACCAAGATGAATATTAATGTTGCATTTAAATCCATTAATCCGATTAAACATCATACAGAGTAATGTTCCCCTGATGCGAAATAGTAACCTAAAACATTGCCGGAGTTTCAAATTTTCCCATGCACCGAACAATACAGACATCCAGGCACTGGGCTCAAACCATTTTAAACAGAAGCAGTGTACCAGTAATTAGAGGGAGATAAATCACTAATGCCACTAGAGATATATTGTGGCAATTTCGCAGGGCTTGCAAAACTCTCATTTCCAGAGTCTCAGCACAGGTAGAAAAAAAAATTAGGATATACTACATATTAAATTAAAATGTTAAACCATTGGGTTGAATCTATTTTTGCTGAAAGAATGCTAGTGTTAACATTTCTCAGGGCCTGCTGAAGCAACACATAAAAGCTAATTTTAGTTTAGTTGGAAGGAACAAGCTATTGAAACAAAAGAACTCCTAAAAGGGGGATTTAGTTGGATAAAATAAACTTGGAAATGAGAACAATAGGTCTCTTCGTTTTACAGCTCCAGGCAGTGGTAAAGAAATCACATTTGTATGTTCATCCAGAAGGATGCTCTAGAAGGATGACTTTTAGGATACCCTAAAGCTGGGTGGCTGCTTTCCAAACCAGAGCCCAATCCTGAACATCACATGCAGCTTCACTATACAGACCCCTCCCTGCAATCCCAGAATTTTTCCTTGAATTTTGAAGCCAAAAAGGGCCTTTGGAGCTACACTGCAGTCAAAGGCTCCATTTGCTTTCCTTTCTTTGCTTTTCATTCCTCCTTAAGCATCATTCCAGGAGTCTCCCAGATCTGGTCCTCCCTCATGGCAAGTGAACACAAAGCAGTTCCTTTTACTTGCATAGTGCCACTGTACAGCGAAAACTGAGCCAGCCCGGACAGAAAGCAAAATGGGCTATATATTCCAGTGGAAAGAGTGAGGAAGGCACAAATGCTGTGGAGAGTCACTTCAAGAATGGTCTTAAAAACAAAAAGAAGAAAGAAGCAGCAAACATCCTGCTAGGTAATTAACAAGACACAGCACAATTTGATTCAGAGCTGAGCTGCAAACTAGAATCTACAGCATTATTTTTAAGATCATGTTAGAATAGCCAAGTTTCACACTGAGAAGACTGTGATGCTACGGCTGCTGATGGTGTGCAACCACCTCCCAGACCTTCACTGTGGGGTGCAGGGGCTTCGGGTCCTGCATGCTGCTTGAGGAAATGCACTTTATTCCATCCTGTCATGAAGTTTGGAAAGCATCGCTCATGGATTTTGCTCAGGAAGAATCTTGCATAAATTGAGATGCTAAGGACAGGAAAAGCTGAATAAGATACTGAAGAAAGACTGGATCTTACACCGATTTTCACTGGTTTCCACTGAAAAGAAAAAATTCAATCGTACCCTCATGCCCCACAATGAAGAGAACCGCATCAGAACACAGGTGAAGAGAGATGATTTTCTGTTATGTATTAGTTTCCAGATATTCAGTTATTAGTCAGACTGAGTTTCCCTTAAAGAAGCAACACGAGGATTCAATAAAAAGTTCAGCACAATTATAAAGATAGTATATACATTCTCAGTCCATTTCTCTTGCCATATTGTACTTTATGTGGTCATTTTTACATATTACAGAGTTTCATAGCACAACTGGTTTGAAGCAAGCAAATTCAAGAAATGAAAACTAAATGCTAAGATTCAATATTAATTCAGGAATTTCCCTTTCCAGCTGCCCCCTCAGCTCAGACGGTCATAATTAAGCATGAAAACCTCAAATTAAATTAGCTGTTTAGGCCATCAGAAAAACTGCTCTACACTAACCTGGGATATAAAAATGTATGTTACTTGGAATAAGACTTCAAGTTATTAATGTACATGTAGCACTGACATCCTTTCTCCTATACCATCAAATATGTGCAAACCTGTGTTGAGAGCTTTTCTGCACCGCAGAAATGACCTGGTGCCCACCAGTGCCCTTAGCATTCTGCTCTGCCTCCTCATCCTGCCCAGTGCTGAGAGTTTACTCAGAACTGGAAGTGAAAAACACTGAAAAACTCTGAACTTCCTGCCCTTTCCCAAATAAATCTTGCTTTTTTGGATGTCTGTAGTTGTTGGTTCTTGAGGATTCTCTCCATAGTGGAAGAGGCAGAAAGCATATTTCAGTTTCTCTTTAAAGAAAGAAATAATCCACCCAACCAACACCCCAAAACCCTCAAAGCTGAATTACCCTTTCTCCAAGACAGTTGTATAAAGCATCCTTGACCTGAAAAATCTCAGTTTGGAAGACTGCTACACAGTGGCAGAGAAAAGACTTGTGTGTACCGTACAGGCTTTATGACACGGTGCCATCTACATGGCATGAATCGCTGGGTAAGCCAAATGTTTTCATAACTTGGCTTCGATATTCCTATCCAACCAGTGCACACCAATTAGTTGTCATGTCCAAATAGCTAAACACATGACAGTTATTTATGGCTAGAGACATTATTTTTCAAAACAACCCAATGCAAAATTTATAGCAATGAAGTTAAATGATAAGATACTGCTTTGTAAGTAATTCCACCATCCTAGGAGATCAGTGTTCCTTAATTATCATCATTTTATTAAGGGAGAGAAAAGAGTTTTGCTTTAACAGAAAACAAACAGTGTGAACGGAGAGAGATCAGACCTCCAGATGGAGGGATGCAGGCAAAAGCTTGAGGGCAGATCCGTGTATTAAAGGGAAACAACCAATGCTGTTTGTAGGTGGGGATGGACAAGCAACAGAGCATCTCCTTAGCTGGTGCTGACAGACCCCGCCGGGGCAGGGGAGGCTCCCTGGGCAGCAGCACATCCTCATGCTGTGCTCAGCTTCGGGAGTAAATGCACCGTGGGCACTCGGGGCACCTCACTGCCGGAGCAGGCTGCTCTCTGGGTGAGCACTGTGCACGTAAACCCTTCAGGAGTGCTTTTGGCAATGGACACACAAGAAAAAACTTAGGTGCTGGTAAAAACAGACCAGAAGAAAAACACAGAATAGCTAAATATAAAATAAAATGCAACAAATTGCAGTCTGTGGCTACATAAGTCCCCTAAGGAATCACAATACGCTTCCTGAAAGATCAGCAGTAAGTGCAGTTTCGTCCTCCCCTAGAAGGCTAACAGGATCCAGCCCTTCCCACCACTTAAAATTCAATATTGTAAGAGATTGCTGATTCCTCTGCACGTCGGAAGCAATGGGGAAGCAAACAAAGCTGCTTTACTTTCCTCTAATCTTCCTCCCTTGTGTGCCTGCACCAGATGGTGCCGAGCTGCAGGTTGGAGGAAGATAATAAGCCCAAAGGAAGAAAAAATGGTAATATTAGGTTATAAAACAGCTGACCTTCAAAAACAACTACGTCAGCTCCTGTTTAATTGATGGGACAGGTCCAGACAGACAGAAGCACGCACACTGGGATGTCCACATCCACCACCTTCTCTTCTAATACAGGAAGAAACCACACGGCAGCACCGTTAAACGGGTCTGCTCAAGCTTTTCAAGTGTGAGAGTAAGCAAATAAAAAGTCAGTGTTTCCATTTATTTTGAGACAGGCATTCCAACTCTGGGAAAGCACTCTTAATGCATGCGGTATTCTTAAACCCCTGGCCCAGCATCACCATTCTTTACTCCCACAGCAGGATGCTCAGGAGAGGAAAATTCTGAAATACAAGGTGGCTTTTAGCTTCTGTCTACAATGATCCAGACCTTTACTTCTGGCGACATAACTGCAAACACTGCAACAAACAATGGTTTTAAACGCTACGTGAGGACTGGGGAATATCTCACTTTGGTCAAGCTGAGCCTCTAGGAAACTCTGCCAGAGCATACAGTAAAATTTTGTAGCCTTTTTTGATACACTGACCTCAAACATTTCCCACCAGCCTAAAGTTGAAGGACCATCTTTTTTTTTTATGAAGTCCAACTCTGGGAGAAAGAAGGAAAGAAAGGACAAAGATTATTCAAGCAGTGGAAACAGAAAGCCTTGTGCTAGGTTCCTATGAGGAGGATGGAGCCGTGCTGCTCCCGCAAACACATGCAGCATGGAACAAGACACTTCCCTTTCCTTGACAAAGAAGTCAGCTCATGCACACCTGCTGGGCCTGTCTTTGCAAGGAGCTGAAAAGCACTTCAGGATGATTAGAGTGATGAGAAGCATTAGAAACTGTCTTAGTGCTTTTAGTGCCCTCCAAGCAAAGGTGACAGGCAACAGCATCCGTGTTCCTTCCCAGCTAGATGTCAAGGAAGCAGCTTTCCAAAATCATCGAGTCGCAGGACCTCAAGGTAGCATTTCCTCAGCCTTAAGGGAAAGCAAAGAGGCTCCCACAGCAAAGGACACGGCCACGCCAAGGGACAACACTGAACAGTTCGGTATTTATTAGGCATGTACAAAAATAGTTTGCTGTAAGCAGCTTAATGCCAAACATTGGACTTGTTTGCTCGCTGTTACAAAGACGCTTCAGTTGAGGGGGAACAAAGCCAGGAGCGGAGCCATGCAAGCCCTGGGTCCCAGAGGAGCACCTGCACCCTGACACAAACACGAACATCCCTCGTGCTCACCAGAGCCAAACCCCACGTGCCTGGCTCTGCTCCAGATGCACACAGACCCTCACCGAACTGCTGCTTGCTGGTCCTGCGAGCGGTCCTGTAACGTGATGTCCTTCTCGGAAACCCAGGGCTGTCACAGGCTGCAGGCAGGGGAAACGTCTTCCCAAGAACTTAAGAACTTTGCACAGAGCCTGGAACTGGGACAAAGTGATTTAACATCTCCCATTAAGAGTGTTTTAAAATTTAATGGTCAGAGTATAATAAATTCTACCGAGACATTTTCAGCACGCAAGCCAGGCCATCAGGAAGACAGAAATAGTTTTGCTGCAAGGCGACCAGCATCAGTTGTAAGTATATTTTGTAGAGAAACACAAGCGCTGGATCGTCTCCAGCATCTAGATGAGAAGACACAGGGCTGGGATGGAAGCATTCAGGCCAAAGAGTCTGCAACCAATGTTCACCCACTAAAATAGGTAGGATCGATAAACGAGGAATAAAGCAGAATTGCAGTACAAAAGTGAGGCATTACCCTCCCTGCTACAGGGACGGGACAAAATAGCAAAAAAACCCCTAAACATAGCTTAATGTTTTCCTGTACAACCACTGGGGTCTCATTTTGCTTGTAATACTGTAGTTAGCATCTCAGATAGTTTGAACCACTTTCCAGTAATCAAGTGTGGCACAGATGCCTGCAGGGTGGCTGGACTAGATGATCTCTAGAGGTCCTTTCCAACCTTAACGATTCTGTCATTCTATGGACACAAACCTCGTGCTGGCCGAGTTGGGATGGGGCTCCAGACACGGTCGAGGTCCTTCAGAGATGCCAGTCATGCAGCTGCCCTCAGTTTGTTCTGAGGACAAACATTTTTTTGCTTCCCTGTGTCAGCAGGTTTGAATGGAAAGGAACTTTTACTACCCCTAGAAGCACCAGAAGGGACTAAGGAGGCCGTTCTCTCCCCTCCTGCTGCCACAGCTGCAGTTTGCATGGCCTCAGGCTGCCTTGCTGCACAGGGTGCACGCAGAGCAAGGCCATATGAGACACACAGCCATGCACACAGCCAAGCAGGTTGTGCAATTTTTATGACCAGTTTATGGGATCTTGCTCCCTTATGGGTCAGCAGCAGAACTTCCACATCCTCCAGCAGGAGCAATTCAAGTAGCCGGAGGCCAAAATCCATGTTGCTTCAGCACGCGGGACACAGCGATGGGGAGAGGTCTGTATCAGCAATCCTCCTTCATCCTCCCCCACAGCTGCTTCTTCTACCTCCTTAGATCAATAGAAGGAGGAATTTCCCCTTTAAACGAAACTGCAGTTTGGGGCAATACACCACTAACTGCAGCCTCTTTGGCACCAGGCACTGAAGTTTTTTTACCTTAAAAAACAAGGGACTGGGAGAGGGGCTGGCAAAGGAGGCTGTGCTGCGTCAGACAAGGCAAGGGGCCTCTCCAGGGCAGGCTCCTGCTGTTCTAGTGGAACTTTACCCAGCAAAATATATCGGCAATTCAAGAATGCTGCAGACGATTACGATGGGGCTTCATGTTCATACCAACCCCACCATATCTTGAAAGGTCTCAGTTGAGTAGAGGGAGCGCAGCGGTAGCCCCACACCATGCTCAAATCCACATTCCTGAAATTCCCCAGCACAGGCAGGCATGCTCGGAGCAGGCAGTGCCAGGGGTTCAGGTTGGAACACGCCAAAGACACCACCACATGTCTCTCCAGGGCTTTTTTTCCAAGAGTTTTCAGTGCTCTCAGCCCAGCAGGCTCCTAGCTCAGTGTCCCTTCTCCATGCACAGTTGCACAGAGGGTTTTTCGCTTGCACTTCTCCAGTTGTGACAGCCCAGGTGAGTGCTGGGGGGGTCTCTGGGGCCTGAGATCTTGGCTGCAGCAGCCTACAGGGAGGTGTCACGAAAACAGCAGCAAGCAGCTTCCCTGCTACCCCCCACCACCATCACATCAGCGAGGGAGGAGGAGACACTACTGCAGCAGGAACCAACACGCCCGCTTGTTTCTTCTCCCAAAGCAAAGACAAAGATGGGGTTTGTTCAGCCAGGCAGCGCAGCTGAGCCTGCGAGGAAGGCAGGGGAAAAATGGCTAAATCTGTTCGAGTTTTAGAACAGAAGTGGAAACAAACATTTGATTTCTTTTTTTTTATACTTACATGGAGGGACAGAGAGAGAGAGAGAGCAGGGAAGCCCAGACACAAAAGACCAAAATATAAAAGTTAAAGAAATTTCCCAAATCCTCCTTTTTTTTTCCAGCACAGGAACATAAGTAGCAATTGGAGAAAATGAGCTGCACAAGAAGAAATCTAATTTCTATTATTTTGTAGGAGTCCACGACAAACCAAATCAGTCTGCTAGTTCAATCACAAAATCATTTTTTTTAGCCAACTTAATGGGAACATTTTCAGTCTTAGACGCAGCTGTATTTGGCAGCGACATTGCTAATAATAAATTGTTAAAATCTCGCTTCTTCAGCTGACCAGCTCCCTTAAAATGTGTTGTGGCAGAAGCCAATGTGCTGCTTGACCAGGAAATGAGCTGTCTGAGACACTTCACATACAGCAGCAGCTCAATCAGTCACTTTGAGTGATGCCACCTAGCAACTTGCACATTAACTTCAAAGAGAAAATGAGGGCATCAAAGCCATTGAAAGAGCAATCATCACCTGCAAAAAACACTCAAGAACAAAGCCATGCACAGCTGGGTGAAGGGAAAACTGCAGCAAGATGAGGGTTTTCATCTCAAAATGAGCTCCTAACTCCCCATGTAATTAGGTCACTAAGAGGTTGACACAATTGCTCTTTGTGCAACCTTTTATATGAAAATTACAACCTAGGTTCTTCTTCCAGAATCAGTCACAGGTCAAACCTATAGGCAGCACTTCTAGACAGCAAGTTACCTTGCAGCAGGACAAGGAGGCCATCCAGAGATGCTATCACCTGGTCATGACAATCTCAAAGGTTAGAAAGAAGGTTATAACTACAGAGTGCACAAGCACTTCTACAGTACCAGGCACCAGTTTACAAAGATTCCTAAATAGCTATTTCCACAGTAAACCACTCAAACAAAGCAGGATATTATGTGACTCTTGATAAGGAAAGCTAATAGGAAATGTTGTTCTCCCAAATTGAGCACATCTAGTCCTATCCAGCTCAAAGGTACGAAATACATCAAACTCCTACCATCATCCTGACACACACACAGAAAATGTCAGGATAGAAATTCAGAAGCCGGACAGACGAGATTCCTGATACTGTGAATATGAGTCCATGCTTGAGATTCAGGACTGTAGGCAATAGGACAAACTCCCCCAAACTCAACTCTCATCAGGCCTTCTCTTGCTTTAGGAGGTGTTACGTCTAAGAGAAATATGAACCAACATCATCCTAAACTCTCTTTAGACTAATGCAAGGTCAGAACTGAAAGATGGTTATCTTCCTCTATACCATTTTTGCACTGAACTGCTTGGAGGCCACTGGCACCAAAATCTTTGAGGCCCATGGGAGATGAGTTTCCCTAAGACCTTATAAAAGCCTTGAGAGATGCACTTACCTCACCAGCACCTTTGCAAACTCAACAGCTTTTGGAGATGGGGATCTGCTAACTCTGGGATCTTTGTGGCACAGAACTCCTGAAAAACTTTCTTAGTAGTATCATACATGACCAAGTGGTAGTCCAATGCCTCTGCAAGCAGCAACATTCAAAGGCTTAGAAACTTAGGGAAGAAAGACTTAGTCTCTGTAGAGAGAATTCCTGCCATCAATTAAGGGGAAAAAGAAAAGCCTTGCCCAGCTCTAAGGAAAGGTCTCTCTGAATAGCAAGAAGAGCTAGATGCATATTTGCATCTCAACTGAATATGCCAGTGTGTTGAACACTGAAGACTGTGAAGTGGTATATAAATGCTAAGGATTATTATTTATTATTGTCTTGGTGCACAACAGCGGAAACTAGCGCTATTTACCAAGGCGAATTAAGAACAACAGGAGGTCTATCAAAACGCTGTGGGGCTGGGGATTTTTTGTTCATTTGTCTCCCCTTCTCCAGTCTTCCCCTGGACACAAATACCCTCCCTAAGACTCCTACAACCCTCACCAAGCAGAGGTGGCCTCAGCATGACCAAACTGGTCACAGCTCTGCCCAAGTGGGACAAACCTACCCTTCGCACACCTCAGTTACATCCCCGCTCACAGTTACTGAATTACTGAAATTGTTGGGGAAAAAAAAAAAAAAAAAAAAGAACAAAGGCACAAACACATTTCCAAGGTAAAGAAAGGGTTAGTTAGAAAAGATGAAGAACTCAAGAGTGCTGCATTCTAGCACAATAGACTGAAGTGATTCATTTACGCAAGTGATGTCTTAAAGGGCTGGTTCCAGCGTGACAAGAGATTTTTTGACAATTTCTTTCTTTACCTGCATTGTTAAGAGGCAGCTTAGCTAAAAAGATGATTCTAAACCTTCTGTCAGCAGCTGGGGAGGGGAAGTGAGAGCTGTTGTCTGTTTTTTAAAGTAATTCAAGAACGCTTTGTGTTTCCAGAGGCAGAATTTAGGTTTAGGAAGATCAAAGCCACTTTTTTTTCTTCCCCCTTTGCGTTTTCAGGCTACCTTGTAGCTTAACTGTCTCAGCTCTGATAATCTGCAAACAGTTTTGCTAAGTGTTTTTTGGTAATCATTAGGAATCCCCATTCCCTCAAGACAAACAAAATAACTGCATGGACTTATTCATTCTTTGCCCATGTGAAGACCATGTGAAAATGGTCTTTTTTGGTTTGACGTTGCTGCCTTATCTGCATGCTTTATACATGCATAAAGCGGATATAAGGGAAAAAAAAATCAGGAGAGTCAAGCTTTTACTGACTGCCTGGCACAAACCCCCCCCCCCCCACCACCACCACCAAAACAAACAAGTCTGACAGAAGCTCAGTCACGTCCAATCTTTAGGCATTTCAAAGTTTCCTAACAGCTTCTTTCTCTCTTCGCTGTATGGGGAGGTACATTATAGCTTTTATGCAGAAAAAAAGGAAATCATTTAATTCCAAAGGTGCAGTTTGTTGAAAGACATGCTGCAATTGCAGAAAGGCTCATATTCTTATTATTTTCCTCAGGTTAGCAATTGCTTAGCACATGGTTCCTCTTACTGTCTATAAAATACAGACATTCCAGAAACTTAAGCTTTGAGGGCCAAATATCAAGGGACCAATATCAATACCTGATCTGCCATTCACCACACTGCATGCAACTTGCCAAAAGCAGGTTTCAGAGATGGGATGCAACAGAGCCCCTGAAGAGTTGTTACAGTGACAGTCTCTCCTTCATCTGCAGAGCAGCAAATTGTTTTATGAATACCAATCAACCAGAAGTTTAAACCAACCAGGAAGGAACTCTTCTCAAACATTCAGGGTTGGTGCTGGAACAGAATTTTGCTCTGCTGGTTGTATCACAAGCATTGAACTCTGGAAAGTAGCTGTACACTCATCCCAGTGTAGAGATCTGCAGCCAGAACCAGGCTGCTCAGAACAAAGACCAGAGGACTTAGGCACTTCTTAATCAGTACAACCACCCTGCTCCGAATGCTGGCAAGAGAAGTAGTGTACTTGGAGGAGGTTAGGGTATTTCCCCTGCCTCCCAAGACAAGCCCTATTTCATCTGAATGCAATCAGCTCACTTATTTGCCCTCGCTGCACCAGACAGTGCTGCACAATCACATCCAAGAGTGGAAATTTATTAAAAAAAAAGTTTACAGGGATGGCCTCAAAGTGCCTACAAGATCTTGTGAACTCCTGCAAAACGCCCTCCAGAACAGGCTCCTGTCACACTGAGCTAGGGACACAGATTAGAGTTATCAGCTTTGACACTCAGCAGGAATGTGTCACAAAGGATTAAATCATTATATCATGAAGTGACGGCAAATGCAGCCTTCCTGCTGTTCTACCACTAAGTTATAGATTAATTAGTGAGGTACAAAACAAACTTGAAATATCTCCAAGCATCTTTCCAGGGGAACTGGCCTAGCCAGAACCATAAGCAAGGGATTCATTTCCAGGAAGAGATTCCTTCGCATTCCTGGATCACCCAAAGCACCACCAGCTTGTCAAGAGCTCCATTGAAATGCAAAACGAAGTGCTGCCGAAGGCAAAAGCACACAAATTGATTACCTGTTTGCCTTAACATTTTTGATAGTTGCTAATACAATCACTTCCTCACAATTTCAGTCACAGACTTTCTAATCAAGATCTTATTTTCAGCACTGAATAAAAACATCCTTCCTTTAGAGAGGTGTGGAATAGCACTGAAAGATCCTAAGGCACGTACAGCAGAGTTAAGACATTTGAGAACAGAACAAGTATGTGGCTTTGCAGCTTTTGTAGCAAAGCAGGAAGTAGCTTACTTATTTCTGGATGCAACTGTCTTCCTCAGCAATTCTGGACCAACTCTTTTATGAGGTCTCTCTCCATCAGTAGGTGGAAGAAACTCCACGTGGTCTGACTGAAAGCCACAGTACAGAAGTTCTGAGAAGACCAGAAACATCCCACACATGAACTTCTACTCTTCTTCTAAATCATGAACTTAGAAAGGTGTAATTGGGCAGATTTTTTTTCTCAGTTTCTTATGGCAAGAATTTCTATCTTTGGCTATGCCTGGCATTTTTCTCTGGCTTGCTGTCCCAAACTGCTGCTTTCTACTGCCTGGCGTTGCCAGACTCTACCAAATAATCTGGGCACACAGACTGTAAGCAGGATGTACTCCTTAAAGTAATTTGTCAGAGCTTTGGGATCGCTTCAGTATAAAATCAGATTACTTGCTAGGACAGCCTATGTAGGTCAGATTATAGTCTCTCTCTCAGGGGCTAACTGCGCTTCATCTCCAGCCAGTAGATCAACACACAACAACAGCACAACAAGCTGCTGTCAGTATTTGGGTGTTTTCTGAAGCAGAACTACCAAAATTTGACCTCCTTTCCCAGCTGCAGCCTCAGAGGGTTGCATGGCTAAGACATCCCTACTTGAACAACGGCAACATTGTGGTGCTTCGCTCTTCCAATACTGCAGGGCCAAACTGGTGCAGCCCTGCAGTCCTCTCTGCAGCAAAGGATGACTGCAGTCTGTAACAAGGGTTTAATTCCCACAGCATTGCTATCCACAGCTTCCATGACAGCGTTGGACTCAAAACCTCAGCTTTCAGCATTTAATGAAGAAAAATAAAGAAAAAAAAAAAAAAAACCTACTGTTTGCAGCAGCCAGGCAGGAACAGAGCCACCTTGAAGAGGTCAGTGTGGCTTTTCAGAGGCTAAACAAGAAATAAAAGAGTGCACAAGTACTGCAAGTGCTGCATTTTCAGAGAAAAGATTAAGGTTCTTGTAGTACCACAAGCCCATAACACACTATGGGATTTGCAAACTTGTACAGAGCTATGCAAGCTGTGGGGCAGTTCAGAACAGGACATAGTTCTTTGGTGACTTGGAGTTTTACTCACAGAAACGTTTTTCTAGTGTGAAATGGGTGTCACCTTCTGCTCTACAACCTGAAGCCACCTAGTGCTGGGCAAACTTCCACCCTGAGACCTGAAAAAAAGTGGGTGGGAGAAGCTACCAATGTTTCCAAGACACAGATGTTCTGAACCTTAATGTAATTAATCAGGCCCCATTCATGGTATGCAAATTGTACTTTTGACACCAGCAAGCTCACAATGAAATGCATTAACCACGTTCTAATTAAATACTCTAAAATTAGACTAAAAATCATACGGTCTGGCAGATAAAATACAATGCATTGACAGAATTGCTGTAACTTCCTCAGCATCAGGTGTATATTAAAAGCTCAGAAGTCAAATATGGTTGCGAGAAGGAATCTTCTTCAAACAGAAAGCTACAGCAAATTTTAATTCCTTTATAACTAGAAAGCTCCTGAAACAGTGCTTTGAAAGAAATGCGGGAAGTTTATCTAATGCAGAAACACATGATTCAGGAACCTATTATGCTGGCTCAACTACAGCAGTTCAGATGAATCCAATCATGCCATTTGCTATTTGCAAGAAAAAGTAATGCAACAGCACAGTAGAAATGAAAGGAAATAGTGGTAATCTCTTTAATAAGGAAAGCAAAATACAGAGCAGCATCTGTCAAATGGAACATCAGCAGCTGCTGGAAGATTTATTTTGAATGCCTCATTCACCTCAAGAACATTTCTCAGTTCCACACCCTTGCTCTCAGACATGCACACTTCCCTCTCCGTAGTAAAGGAAGCTCTGTGAACACTATATCCAAAATCCTCTTCTGCTTTAGTTTCTGTGACAGATCCCATGTTCTTTCTAGGAAAAACATAGGGCAGCTCCCTTTCTTCACTCCTCCACTCTGCTACACTCACCCAAAGACAAGTATCATCAAGGAAAGTCTACATGTACACTATACATTTTACAGACAAGTGGACTCTGTTACTCTCAGGTATTTTTATCTGCTTGTTCAAATGAAAAAAAAAGCTACCATAAGCAGCAGAAATAGTGGGTTCCTTTTGGAACTTAAGATGGAACTTAATCTATCCCAGCTCTAAGGAAAACTTAACCCATCCCAGATAAGGGAAAACCTGGCTCAGGAAGGATGTCACCCTGCACAATATTCTCATTTCTTCAAACTTTCTTTTCATAGCAAATAAGCTACAGCGCTCACTCCCTGAGCTACCATCTGCATAGTCCAGTGGGACAGCGGCTGCTGCCTTCTGAGAAATGCTAACATCACTGAGCCACAGGTATTGGACCCAATGGTGGATCATTTTCCTGATGCTAAAGGAACAGGAATTGCCAGAGCCCCTACATGCAGCTGCTACCACAAGGTTCAAAAAAGCCAATCTAGGAATGGTGGCTGTCACCTCGCTCATTGTTCATAGGCTTGTGTTGTAGCAGCCCAGGCAACTAAAGCCTCCCGTGACTGGAAATGAGAGTAAATCTCAAGGTTTTAAGCACATTTCCTCCTGGTACATTCTTGTCTAACTGGTCTTGTAGAGTACAAGCAGCTTGGGTTTGCTGTGGACAGTGAAAGGTTTTAGGGATGTACCTGGAAAACAACAGCTAAAAGACTGGGACCTCCACAGGGGCAAGACTGCACATGCCAGGGCCAGAGAAGAGATGTGAAAGTCTTGGCTGTACAGGAGGTGGTCAAATCAGAAGGGGTTTGACAATTTTCAAATCAAAATTAGAGATGACGGTCCCCGTTATCCAAGAAACTTGTACAGTTTGGAGATTCGCTCTGAGATGTGCTGAGTCTCCCCGGGTTACAAGCTGGGTTCTGCCTACGGGCTGCTCCAAGATAAATCATCAAAGCTATAATAAAACATGTCCTCCAGCTCTCCAAGCAAGGTTGTATTTGCCTTTAATTTAGATTCACCTATAAAAACAGTCAGCTACCTAAAAGAAAGTTGAGCAACTGGTTTCTGACTAGAATTACTCTGAATGTTTTCATATTCATGCAAAGTCATGTGGAAGGAAAAAAGAAGAAAAAAAAAAAAAAAAAAAAAAAAAAAAGGAAAAGTCAATCCTCCCCCCCCTCCAAAAAATTCATGTATCCTGGTAACCATCCTCCACTATAATTATAAAATTGCCCTTAAAACATAATTGCATAATTGTGCTTGGCAAGTATTCACCCAAATCTTCTACAAATATTTCCGCAGACTGAGGGAACAGGCAGGCGGGGGGCAGTCTGACGAGCCTGCCACAAGAATTAGTGCCCTCAGGACATGTTCCTACTAGCTATTACACTAAATACTTTGCATCACAGCATAATGTTTCAAAACAGTAGTTGAGCAAGTGAAGTACCAACATCTCAAAGCAAACTGAGCGAAATATCTTCAAGCTTTTTTCACTGCACACATGCAACAATTCCTTTCAACAAGTCACACAGAAAGAAATCCCAAGGATGGAAAAAACATGTTGACTTTTGGTAGCTGCAACCAAACAGGGGCTGCTGCTGCCTTCCCAGCGCTACACATCACCACAGCACTCTGCCCTTTAAGACAAGGGAGCTCGAGCCCATATATGAACACAGAAACTTGTGGGCTGCAGGGAGAAGTGGCTCAGCAGAAGCCAGAGCTGAACTCTTGCCTTACAGTGAGGTTGTTTTTAACAGCTGTGCATTATGCATTCAGCAGCACAGGGAATGCCAGCAGGGAGCCTGTATTAACACAGGCACCGAGTACCGCGCGCTCCTATCACGATTGGCCTCCCCTGAGAAAAGGCGCACGCAGAAAGGACTTAACCCTAGAGAGATCACTCCAATCCTGTTGCTAATTCGCCAGCTCGATGCTACAACAGAAACTGGAGAATTTTCTCCACAACAGGCTACAACAGGTTTCAGCAGCAAGTTACACCAGCTAGAGAAAGGTGAAGAAAACGCCACGCAGAGCCACACAACAGTGTCTGAAAGCCTGTTAGGGTTGCAGGAAGGCAGCAGGAACTCAGTCCACTCTGGAAGCTGGTTTCGGCAGTAGGTATCTCTTGCAGATACCCAGTCGCGCTCTCCCGCAGCAGGTGCTGACACAGGCTCTCTAGAGCTCTTGTCAACAGCTCCAAGTTGCAGCTGGCAGCAAACCCTGCCCAGGTCTGGCAGGGATCCGCAGCCCTGAACTGGTGGCTCCAGGCATCTCCTGTAGACTCCAGAAGCAGCCCCGAGATGACAAAAAGGTACAGTGGAGGCTTTCAAAAAAACAAAACAAAACCAAACCAAACCAAACCAAACCAAAACAAACAAACAAGGCCATCTTAGCATCATTTTAAACCAGGTCTTTGAGATGAAAAAGGATATGATGTGTCCTGAGCATCCCCCTCCTGACTACTGAAAAGAAAAAGTAACATGATGGGAAAGGGAAATAAAATACCAGTCTGAAGAGCCCGAGAACTGCTCTGGAAAACTGAATTCCAGTGAGTACCTCGAGCGCAGGAAATAGCTGTGGATAATCTGTATTTATTCATACCTCCTTGCTCGCTTTTGTTTCTTTCCCTTGCTAAGAAGTAAAACGAGTGAGTATCCCTAATACGAGAGCTGGTCTGAGGTAGCATTAGCACTGAAAATTTTAAGCGGCTATTAACATGCAATATTCTGCTTCTCAAGAGCATAATACATGAGGTTTTTATAAGCCTCATAGCACATCTGTGCATTACAACACATTTTTATTAAGACACTGAACTGAAAGAGAGGGGCTTTTCCTTAAAGAGGTTTCCTGGAAGAACCTGCACTGAAGAAGAGGGAACACTCTGCACTGTCAGCGTCAGGTACCCCTGAAAGGTTTTGTAACATCAGTGCTTTGTGCCTCCCACCACAATAGCAGCAAGTGCTCTAAAAATCATAATATAACTAACTGCAACATCATCACTCAATTAAAAATACTTGTTTATCTCACCTTAAAAACAAACATAACAAAACAAAAACAAACAAACAAGAATGAGACACAGAAGTAGCTAGCCTGGTTCATCACTGGCAGAGAGGGACTTGGTTGCTGGTCACCCACACTCAGTCCATTGCCCAGAGCACAGGACAGTCTTTCCTCCTCTCCTTCCTGGATTAATACAGACTTCCCCTCCTTTGAAGTTCAGTAAAACCTGTGTCAAGGCTCAGCTCAGCACCAGTATGGGAAGTTAGGCAGGAGAGGTGCTCCCAAAGACATGCTGTTTCAGGAAGGGTGTTGGCAAGACCATATATTGCCTTGGTGACTGTGATGAGTTGCCCAAGAACAGACCACCTGCAGAAAGCACTTCCCTGCTGATCACCACATTGCTGGGTCATTTACAATCCTGCTCCAAAGCCTGAGGGACAAGACTCTGGACAGAGGCATGACCCGCAGGACATCTCCCTAACATTATCATAGCACAACAACTGAGATCTCCCAGAGCTTAGTTGTCAGTAGCCAGGGCAAGACAACACAGAGGAACAAGAGTTAACATGGCCAGAAAGCAAAGATCTGACCTAGAGGCCAAGTCATCCAGAGCAGCAACATTTAAAAACCTGCACAAAGTCTCCTGGCCTATCAGTCATCCACCAATTACACGCTGGTGTAATTAAATCCAGAAAACTACATTTAATTTTCCTATCATTACCCGACAAGATAAGAGTAGTATGTATGGGAGGGACCAGGCACAGGGGAAAGGGCTATTTATTTGTAACTTAAATTCTTTTAGATTTAAGTTGCTCTTGTGGCAGGAACATTGTTCCAAATAAGAAAGGTTTGATCCAGAAACACAACCTTTGGGGCCAATCCAGATAAATCAGATATATCATCTCTTTTTTTGACCTGGGCTTGGTCCTGAAGACTCTTCCTTTTTCAGGAGCAGCTCTCACTGTTATTTGCCAGAAATACCTTAGACAAGAACATGCCTCCTGTTTAACCCCCCTTTTAGTTTGTACTTCTAAAACTGAACAAGGCTCGTCTCCTGCCCGTTACACCAGTACGGCCAGGCACATTCACTCATGTCAATCCCACACAGCCTTAGGCTCATGGTTTCCTTGAACAGCAAGGCATCTAGGTGCATGTGCAGAAATACAAGGCATGCTACAGTCCAAGCTTCTGTCTTTTTACTATTGTCTTCTCCTGCCAGTGCAGACAAGGAAAAAAACACCACCAACAACAAAAAAAATGTAGCCCTTGTCTTCTGCAAAGACTAGTAGTGCTTAAACAGAGCAACAGAGAGCTTTCTCTGCCTACTACCCACACACCCAAAACTGCATTCACAGCTTTTTTCTTTCTTCTCTTCTTTGCTTCATCCCATCCAGCCCTGCTCCGCTTCACAGAGAGTTATTTAAAGCCCTGATTGAAAGATGTATCAGATCATCGTAGTGGATGACTTCCGTACAGTCAGGTTTTCAATTACAAACCTTCTATAGACTTTGATGTAATCTGTACTTCATCACATCATTTTTTCTAAACAGGAAGGGAAAAAATATTTATAACAGCACTATAAATATACATGCTACTGACTTTTTAACTCGTTGTCCTTGTTCTCAAGCTAAATTTAATCTGCTATATCCTGTCCAGCCCTGGGTAAAAAAGCAAAACATGCACAAAAACAGCTGTGGAAACCCCAAAGCAGGCAGTTACGCTTACCCGAATACCCTACAAGATAACCAGCTTGGCAGGAAAATGATGATTTAATAAGTGTAGGTATGTTTCTGATTACAGAGCAGTTGATTAGTGATTTCTAGAGAAGATGCTCCCTTGCTACAGAAAATAATTACTATTGCAATATGATGGATCTGTGCTTCTGAATGAGAGATAGGATGCAGGCTACAAGTAATCCAGTTTGGGACGGGCCACATATGCTGGCGGGTATCTGCACCTCTGAGCAAGGACAAAGCACAGACCGACACCTGCTTTTACCCAGGTTCCTACTCTACATGCAGAAACATTTGGGATATTGTTCAAATCTGGAAGACTGGCCCCAAGGTCCAGCTAAAACATAAAAGAGCATCCTTTCATAACCCAAAGCTTTCTATTTGTATGAGTGATTTCTTAGTCAAAGCAAGGTAAATATTTATCAGGAACTGACTGCCTCAAGAGTCAGGATTATTAGTCACTCCACCGTTAATCTTAATAAGCCTTAGTCATGCCGGAGCCCAGGTGATTTCTGTAGCAGCAGGCACTTGTTAGACTATAGTTTAAGGATCCCCGCCGAGGATTCAAAGTTTCACGCAGTTTCACGCAGATGAGGACTCTCCCCTGCCACAACCTGCCTTGCTCCGCTCACAGCAAGTTTTGCAGCCCATGCAAGAAATTCAGTTCGGGGGTGGATGCTCCTACACCAGCAGCAGCCCAATCACCACCATACACAGAGCAATAAAATAAAATTAAATGGATTTCCTACAGTCTTACCAACTGAGGGAAAAACAATAAAGGGTCGGGCTGGGCTCGCCCCCCACCTTTCCTCTGTGTCTAGGAAAACAGCACTGGGGAAAGTGGGGAAATAGTTTGCGGGGGAGAGGCTCGCCCTGTGGCCGGAGACCTCCCGGCCCCGTTCCCGGCCCCGTTCCCGCTGCGCTCCCGGTGCGGAGGCTCCGCGCGGCCGCCCCGCGGGCAGCCCTGGCCGGGCCCCGGCGCCCGCCCTACCCAGCATGGAGAAGATGAAGTCCTTGGCCGTGTGGATCTCCAGGGCTCGCTGGTCGTCGTACTCGCGCTGGTCGTGCTTGGTGAATTCCTGGATGAGTTTATTCAGTTCCTCCACGCGGGCTCCCGATCGGAAATCCAGCTCCGGGAAGGGAGGCTTGCTGCCGGGGCCGGCGGACCCTGCCTTGCTGGCGAGAGGCGCCGCCATCTTCATGGAGAAAAAAAAAAAAAAAAAGAGAGAGAGAGAGGAAAGAAAGGGACAGCGGAGGGGGCAAAAAATAAAAAAGGCCCCGCGGGGTGGGAGGAGGGAGGGGGCCGCAGCGCGGCCCGGCCGCGGGGGCTGCGCGGAGCCGAGCGGGGCGCCGCGATCA
>VWPW01031447.1:505998-565001 GCA_013389825.1 Crypturellus undulatus
GGCCGAGGGGGAGTTGGCGGCGCGGGGCCGCCCCGGGCTGGAGCCCTGCGGCGTCACGGCGGGCGGGGGCGGCCCGCGTCCAACTGCTGCCGCTTCCTATTTATTTATTTATTTTATTATTATTATTATTATTCTAAATCTGAACTTCAGCGAATGCCTCGTCCTGCAAGTGGGTTAATAGGCGGCGTGGGACTCGGTGCTTGTGCCACATGTTCCCGGAGACATTTTGTGTTTATTCCTTTCTGCTCCATTAGACATCCTGGAGATCTTATATAGACACATATTATATGTAGATGTATACAAATTGCACACACATGCATTTATGCATATAGGGAGTATTCTTATGGTATGTCTTAGAGGCAGTGACCAAGGCAAAGTTTCCTCGCTGCTGCATGTCAGACCAACCCTGCCTAAAAGCTCCGGTGATGGATGCAAAGGGCAGGAGGGGAACGGGGAGCCCCCAGGACCTGTATGAAGGCAGCGAGCTGGTGGCAGGGAGCCCAGACCTCTGCCCTCCATCCGCTTCCCCTTCTTCAATACTGCAGGTTTTTGCTCCTGTGTGTATCTTTAATGTCTGCTAACTTTTCAACCTGGCGTGGTTTGCTCCCTCTAGCTGTGCCTTCTCTTGTCACCTGGCATATAGAGCCAGGTGCATTATTTACCTTAGCCCATCCATTGGGAGACCGTCTGATCTCCCGCCCGAGGAGCCTCCAGACATGCTACGCTGGCCTCTAGAGAGGGCTCTGGGCGCCGTGGCCCTGATGCAGACGGCCTGGATACAGGTCCAGGTCCAGAAATTTTCTCAAGAATCTTGGCAGAAAACAAAGCTTTGGGCTCAACGCCAGCCAAGGCAAAATGTATCTGACAAAAATAGGTGTGAGGGTGCCAGAGAAAAGCAGAAAGGTGGAACTAAGCTCAGCGTAAAGAGGTCATGGGCTGATTTTCCAAATACATCGTAAACATGAGTGCTAGTGCCTAACCTGTGCTCAGGAACTTGGTCTGCTCCTGCTGGACCACACATCTTCATCAAAACTGGGAGATCGGAGTTCCTTGCAGTGGGGCCTTCTCTGGGACAAGAATGAAAATCAAAGGTGGATTTAGACTCTGTAACTGAAACCACAGCCTTTTTGAAGGAGAAAGGTTAGTGCTTCCATTCTGGCCTTTTATTGCCTTGCTCAGTTTCTCGGGGCACTGATATGCTCATTATCTACAAAATGATGTCTCAAAGGTAAAGGCTGGGGCTCCAGCGTGTGCGTGCACGTGCCCTCTGCTGGGTGCAGTGTCCTGCTGTGCTCAGCTCCCGCTCGCAGCCCTGTCTGACACTCATCACTACGCAGCAGCATCCCAGGCGGGTGATCTGCTGTGTCGCACAAACATCCGACCAGCACCAGCTTTGGCTTCCCCACTCTCCCTCCCCAGCAAGCCTGCCAATCACACCAGCCAACCAGCAGCATTAACATCGTGTGGCATCTCACTCGCAGAAGAGCAATTAGCAATTAGTGCTGCACTCGTGCCGGTGGTGGCCTGTCCTGATGTGGTTCTCTGCAGGCAGGGCCTCCGCTGCTCACCAGGGTCAGCGCAGGGCTCCCAGGCCTTCCGGGGCTGCTGCCCACGCAAGTGCTCCAGGCATCTCACCTCTGGCCCTTCTCCTGTGTGCAAGGTGCCGTGGCTGTTTCTTTGCGGTGTGTGTTTTCCTGGGGTGACAATCTCACGCAGGCAGACAGCTCCCTCTTGTGATAACACCAGGCCCCATCATCAACACGCACAGGAGTCACCATAGCTCCCGAAGCCCCAGTGATATCAACCCTCTACTCTTGCCTTGTCTCTTTTTGGACATCTGCTAAGTCCCCTGTGTTCCTGCTATAGCCATTTCTGGTTGTTTGGGTATCCTTGTTCCACTTTGTGTGGAGTGAAAGGCCAATAGGCACCACTTTGTGAAAAAGCTGGACCTTCTGATCACCAGCTCTCCTGCATCATCCCTTTCAAGTTGGTGCTCTCCACAGGTTTCACAGATTGGGAGGTTTTCTCTCATAACTCTTTAGTTACTGGATCAAATTTCAATACTGGGGTTTCCAGCAGTTTTTTTTCATGAGTGTTTTGTCACAGGTCCTGTCTTTCACTGGGTCTCCAAATGGTCAGACTGGTTCTTCACTCACAGATTGATTGCAGACTTCCTTATATTCTCATTTTTTTCCATTTTCTTTTTTTTTAATCCAATTCAGCTAGTTTTGACTGCTTAAATTGACTATACATCCGTTGAAAACTTCAAGTGCTTCAGAGACAGGTAATGCCAGAAGCAATGGTGACTTCTGTCTGATTGCCTCTTTTAATAGCATCTCTGCCTAAAGTTGCAGTCACCTTCATATTTCCAGAAAGTTTCCATTAAATTAGGGCATTAACTGCTCCATGCTTTTCACTCATCTGGTGTTTGGTTTATTCCTGGTAGTATGCATAATTCAGAAATTGCTCAGACCCAGAGAATGTGCTTCATCTAACATCTGAACTCTGATTAACACTGTTTATTGGTAGAGCAGCATCAAGCAAGGCCTTTGAATTCTCTTCAAGAGTCTCTGACAAGTAATGTTCTCTGACCCGATCTTAGTACTAAGATAAATTCTCCTTCACATAAAGCAGTTGTGTTTGCAAAAGTAGACCTCTTCCTACTGCCTTCTCTGTAAACCTTTGAATGGGTTCAGGTCCCTCAGTGGCAAGTGGAGTCTGCAGATCTGCTCCACTGTCATAGACTTGTTAATACCCTTGAGACTGCATCAGCTTGTGATTTTACCTCATCACGTCAGTGCATTTTGAGATCTCTGAATAAATACACAGTTAATTCAACTCTTACGTAAATCAAGCACTGGGGATTATCTGAGCAAATAATTGGGAATGAGATTGTAAGCACAGTTGGCCAGTAGCTTTTCTACTGGATTTTTTTTTTTTTTTTTATCTTTCTGAAGATGCCGATTCATTGAAATGGAGCCTTTTGTGGAAACACTGCGGCATCCTCAAAGCTCTTCCTGGAAACATTAACGGCGTCTAGAGGCGCTCTGTGGCCTATACCGCACTAGGCCCAGGACTTATTAATGAAGATATTAACCTGATTTGGGATAGGGACTGAATATCCTGACTACTAAACTGCTCTTTGCCTGGACTGCGATCTCTCTCTCTCTCTCTCATGTGTTCTTACTGTCTCTTATGTGTTCTCTTTACTTCAAAACACCTTTCTCTTTTTCTCCTGCAAAACATATCTCCTTTTATTTTCCTCCTCCAGAACATACCCTCTTTTCTTCTCAGTACCAGTCCCAGCACTTAGTGGTAGAACAGGCCACAGCGAAATGAAGCAAAAGAGAAGAAATAACTGTTCTCACTTCTGTAGCGTGACCTGAGACCTTAAAATGCTTTTCACACTTGAATGGCTGTCTCAAAAAAAGGAAAAAAGGAAAAAAAAAAACCCTGCTGGGTAGCAAATGAGTATTAATACCACCATCCTAAGACTGGGAAAACAGATGTGCAGTAGCTATGAAGAGCAACTGGCCCAGGACATGGAGAGAAGAAGATCAGGCAACCCAGTGTCTGATTCAGTTCTAAGAAGTGGTAGAGGGAATTAATCAGAGCGAGATCCAGAAATAAAATGGAGCTTCAGATATATCATCCTATTATATTTCACTGCAGCTGTTAATTATGGTATGACATAGATGAGCTAGATTCATCCCTCATTTCATAAAAGATTTATTCAGAATTTCTGTGGCTAAAAGTACATTTGAGGAACACCCACCCTTTCTGTACTGAGCACCAACACAGCTGTAGCAGAAGGCTTTATGTTGCAAGGGGCTCTCCCAGGAACAAAATCACTAACTGAAAGATCTTCTATTTTTCAACCTGGTGCCTGCTTTTCCAGTCTTTCCCTCCACCAGCAGACTCCAAGGTGGCTCAGGAGTGGGGCTTTTCAGGATTAGACAGGATCTGTATGTCACAGCATCCCACAGCCTTACCAACGCACTCTCTATGCTTCTATGTGAGATCTTCCACTTGTTCTGGGGTAAGAAACAGGACACCAAAGACACCTGCAAAATACAGGGAGCAGCCCTTAGGCTCCACCAGGTCTCACACAGGCCAAGTTTAGGGCAATTCAGGACTATTAGAATCTTTCAGATGAAGTCTGGACTCTTAATCTCTTTCTAGCTCTACTGTTCAAGGGCTGCATGTTATAAAGGAGTGAGACAAAGCAACTGCAGTGAACATAAAATCACACAGCTCCACCAACGCACTCCCAGATGCCCTCTGGAGATCTGCAGCTGGCAAGGAAATGGGCTTTTCTGCTGTAGCCAGGGCTCTTCTTCGCCTTTGCCATTTGTAGAGGAAAGACAGTGCCACTGTGGCCCATGGATCTCACGCATTTCACCACCTGGGGCTGTCCGCACATGGGGACTTGTGTGGCACCAGCTGTGAAAGTTCCCAGCCAGTTGCCAGCAAAAGCAGCATGGATTAACCTCAGCACTTCCCCTCTGCAAGTGCTTGGTGTGTCCCAGTCATTTCCCAGAGACCACGAGGAACTCCATCTGCTCCTGTTTTCCCTCTGATCACTAGTGATTATTTCCAGTTAGTGTCTGTAAATAAAAATCTGGGTGATTTACAGACACATCTTCTGTGTGCAGGCAATCATGACAGATGAATTGCACCCAGCAGATACCACAGACTTGAGACAATTTTAAAAAAGGGGCACGTTGCCTCCTTGACAGACTTTAACTTTTTCTCCATATCAAAAAACAAAAAACCCTCCTCCTGTGAAGAATTGTGATCTCCTCCATCCTGTCAGCAGAACGCAGCTCAGAGCCATCCATGGCAGCAGAGCTGTGCTCATTAAAATCTTCTGAAACAATGGCATTGCATCTGTCATAGCCAGCCTCAAAGTATCCATACTCAGGATGCTTAAAGCATTTTCTAAAAGAATAGCAGATGCTTAGTCCATATCCCAAGCTAGAAATGTGTCACTGCTGCTCGTTTATCAACCAAGGCTTTTGAAGTAGGATTTTGAGATGTAGAGACTCTTAATTCTCAACCAACTTTACAGGCTAATCATGGCAAGGCCCCTGCTGGTTCATGTACTTTCCTTGCCTCAGTGTCCTTTGCTTTTTTTGTGAAAATGTACTGGCGATCTATCTCACTGTTGCAAAGTGTAATTAGATCCTTCTCAGGCACCTTTGAAGCTCATCTGAAAAAACTTCAAAACTGTAAGGGCTGCTGTGAGCAATGTTTGGAAATATTTCTGCTACTCGTTTCTCTGGTTTATGTCAGTTTTCTGTCTTTAATTTTATATATGTGTTGAGGTGATCTCAAGTAGCAAAGTTTGGAATCTGATCTGAGTAGTGCTGGGAGTACTGAAGCTAATGCTCTGGCACAAGGATATAACCAGAACATGACTTCCCTTACATGCAAAGGATACAGATTCGGTATTTAGGGATAGTCCTGTATACAACAAATACTCTGGTAAGGTGAACTGAAGAATATCTTCAGCAAGATACACTCCCTTACACATTTTGCATGTATGTTATTTGTGGCTTGATTGCATTCATCACTGTTGTTCACTTGCACTTAATTACTTGTATTGCAGTAACGTAAAAAAACACAAATGAGAATCAGGGCCTTGTTGTACTGGAAACCAGATATAAACATAATGAAGTAACTGGTCCTTCGTGCTCTCGTTTTATTTCACTGTATCATCAGACTTCAGGCAGCTCCTCTCTCCCTACCTAGGAGCTTAGAGAAGATACCTGAGAGTTTTACCTGCAGTGATGCATAGGTCCAGGGAGAAAAGAACAAATTATACCATTTTTCCTGCTCCAGCCCTTGGCTCTCAAGGAGGCTACCAGAAGCAATTTAACTATCACATCCTATTTTGCAGCCATGAAGCAGGTTTCTGCATGACACACTTTACTCAAACCGTCTCAAACAGTAACTGTCCTTGGGAGTTAGACATACCTGTTACTTCTCTGGCAATTCATAGAATAGCAATCCTAGCATTATTTGTTATTTGAAATCCCCCTTCAGTGAACCCTTCAGGTTCACTGGTGACTCAGTTCTTCTCCAGACCTTTGGGTACCGGATGTAACTGTAAAAGAAGGATATTTTTTCAAGTGTGTAAACAAGGAAGCTCCAGCCCTTAGACTCTTTCATGTGTCCGTGGTGAATACAGATGTAAAAACCTCATAAAGTGGTGGGAAGAAGGAGGGTTGCAGGGAAATGCTACTATTCCTGGTAACAGCATCAGCACAGAGAGAAAACACAGTCATTTGGCTCCGTGTCTAGAGCCAAAAGCTGCTTACTGCAGCTTTTCCCCATGTTGTTCCTCCTGATAAAATACCTCACCTGTAACTGATTGTAAAGCCATTGGTTGCTTTATCAGTTTCCCTTTGATTAACACAAAGATCTAAGAACTTTATATAAAAATACATTATAACAAAATGAAATCTAGGAGGCCTTAGCTCTGTAGTGTATTAACTGCCCTACTTCACTAATAACCTTTGAGCATCTAATGGCACAAGGGACATCCTCAGGTCACTGCAAACATATTTTTAAGAGCTTGTGTTTTGTGTTACAGCAGCATTCAGCACAGCTCTGGCTGGCAGACAGGTTTATATCTGAGGAAAGGAAGACTTGAAATACCAGCAACAATTTTTGCTTAATTAAATATAATTATAATGTAAAAAGAAAGAAAGAAAAAAAAAAGAAACCCTTCTGCAATATTTGTGAAAGACTGCAAATCTGTCAAATAAAACATACCATAAGGGGTCTGGAGTTTGTGTCCCAAACAACAGACACTATATCTGCCAAAACAGACAATTACAAATGAAAAAAAAAAAGAGAGAAAAAATGAGAAAAGCCAAAATACTTCTAAATTAAAACTAAAGGACATTAGTGAGCTGGCTTTTGTCCAGAACTGCAAGATTAATGTGAATTTTTGTTTGTTTGTTTGTTTTCTAGCTTTAGTTCCACTTACAAATTGAATAATTAAAATAATTTATTTTCTATTGCCAGTATTGGGCATGCTGTTTTCAGCTTCCTGGAATGACCTGTGCTTACCATTTATTTTAGTGTGTTCTGCTGACCATTAGTGGTTGGCATGTAAATACCTGAAAACTGTAAGGGTCCCTTGGAAGTGAAAACACTTTAGTCTGAGATTATCCAACACCTTTCGTTCTGTGGGATTTCAATGTGTGGGCGGGCAATGTTGAGATACCTGCCATAGAAGCACCTTTGTAGCCTTTTCCCAAATTCATTTCCCTTAAAAAGACCGTAATATCTGCTAGTGCTGGAATCCCTCCGCAGCTTCTGTTCTGCAAGCTTGGCATGTTGTTGTCACCTGGGAAGAAAATTTCATTAAGTCACTATGTTTCCCTCTTCCCTTCCCAGCTCTTTGGCAGACACAGGAAAGTCCTGCTGTTCCTGCTGTCATCTTTCTTCCATGTGCCCTGCTGTGAACTGAGGAGAGGTAGGTGAGGAGGAGTGTCTGGACACTCGCTTTGGCTTCTGCTGTTCTCAGCTCTGCCAGCTCTTGCATGTGGCAGCCTCAGCTGCACTGCCTAAGCTCTGGGGAACCCTGGCAGAGCACTTGGATCAAGCATAGCTCAGTGTGTGCCCCATCAGGTGGTGGAATGACAAATCTGCTGAAAAGGAATCAATTACAGTCATCAAGGTCTTTTCCTTTAGGGACTGTATAACAATAGAGCAAAACCAGTTAGTATAAGCAGAAAATGTGATAGAAAGTCCTGAAGCAGGTACTATGTAGCCCTGGCTCTATGTCTGTCAACCAGAGAACTGGAAAGAGAGGCTCAGCATCATCCCTAAATACACCAAGTATTCTAAGTGCAAGAATCCCTCAGAAAAAAATAAATAGATAAAATAAAAAGAAACAGGTTGCTTAGCAGAGCAGAGGCTGCTGGAGATATCTGTGCTCCAGGACTCAGTCCTAGGTGCAGCAGCCCTGTCACTTCAGCTTCCTTTGCTGAAGAAAAAATACTGCTGACCATCTCCTCTTCAGAACCCCACCTCCTGCAACACCAGTGTCTTTAACTGGAACAGCAGGATTCAATCTGGAAGCTTGAGTGCCACAAGTGCATCAACAAGCAGGAAAAGCAAGAGCTATAGGAAACCCTCCACAGAGTCTGAAGGCAATACGAGGATTTGTATCAGCAGCTGGACAGTCTCAAGCAGCTTCCAGTTGCCATCATTAAATGTAATCTTATTGTAAGGTTGTAATTGTAAGATTGAATTTGTAGCAAAAGACTGAAGAGCTAAGACCTGAATCTCCTTGCAGTTACTTGGTAGTAACTAATTTGAGGGAGTCCAATTCTGATAGTGTGGCCAACATGAAAAGAGAAAGAACCAGACAGCAGGCAGGACAGTCTGCTTAGGAGGATCTGTTCCTGCATTCAAGAGACCAGGCTGTCCTGGAAGTAAGATATTGAAATTTTATTGCTGTACTGATAAACGTTTGGAGTCTGGGTAAGAATTTGGCCTTGCATGAGACAGACAGACAGAAAGACAGACAGAAAGAAAGAAACAAAAAGAAAGACAGAAAGGCAGAAAGACAGGGAAGGAAAAATACCCTGCAGGTTGTGTTCAGAGCTGTTGTAGCCAGTGACTATATGTGGGCAGATAGTCTATTGGCAAAGAGTGGCAGCTCCTGCCCCTAGCAGTGCCCTGGGAGGCTCACTTGGCTATCTCACCTTCCCTAGCATAGTGCTCTGAGGTCTGTAGATTAGATGTGCCATATGATTCCTGATATCAATAATACATCATGACAGTAGTAGAGAAGAACTAGGGTTTCAGATGGAACTGCTGTTTAGGCTGCTCTCTGAACGGGAAACACTCTTTGCTGATTATGTGGGAAGACACATGCAGGGATTCTTCATGCAGTTTTCTGGGGTATGATCAAATCTGGACACCAGTTTGTAGTGTCAGCCCCTCAAGCTGTAATATAAAGCTGCAGGGTTTGGGTGGGAAAAAAAGGTCTGCCAGTAAGAACTACATTCAGGATCAAGACCTTAGATTTTTTTCAGCCTTTTTCCTGTGTGATGCATTTTCAAGGGGCTATGGGGATGGTCGTCTATGATTTCACACTGTCCTTTCTCCCAGGCACCAGTTCACTGGTCTTTGCCATCTGTTTTTGCTTTTCTTACTCTAATGAGTGACCGGCACAAATAGAGGTGTACAACATAATAGAACCCCCTGGAAGTATTTGTAAATAAGAGGTTTTTAAAAACCTTTTATAGGAAAGCCCTGTAGACATTAATAGATAGTGAACTCCTTTCTATAGGCATTGTTTTTCCACTAGTCTATAGAATTCAATGGAGAATTATATTCCTTCTAACAAATCCCAAAGGATGATTCAGAAAACCGTTAGAAAGGATCCAATTCTCTGTAATTTTCTGCAGTAATTGAGATAAAAGCCATTCAGGGTCTATTACAGTTCATGGGATTTTTCCATGGGAAAATAACTGATCAGTTTAAATTCTCCTTGGTTACTTAAGTGAAGTAAAGCCAAATTCTAATGGTTTATTCAGAAAAAAAATCCCTTTCATTTCTGTGAGAATTTTACTTCATTTCACGAGACAGTGAGGGCCTGTGATTAAGCCTACTGGTTTTGAGCTTTACAGCATGTCATCAAATTCCACCTTCTGCTAGTGCCAAACCACCTCAGTGATTTTTCCACTTCCTCTGGGCTGGTAGGGCCCGATGCTCCACGGAGGCACCGCACCCAGCAGTAGGTCCCACTCCATTAACACTTGAAAGCTCTGTGCTGCAGGGACCTAAGAGGTGGTGGTCAGCACTGGGCCCCTGCCAAGTGCTGAGTGAAAAACCACCAGTGCTCCTCCATCGTGCGCTCAGAGAGCTTTCTGAGGACCAGCTCTGCTCACCTGTTTTGGCCAGGAAGCTGAGATGATGCTTCTAGGGTGTTGTGCTCGTCTTGTCCTTGTCTCCGCGTCTGCTGCAACAGGAAGGGCGCTGCTGAACTCTACAAAGAGGCCGCTGCAGAGCCTTAGGAAAATGTTGCATGTGGGAGAGAAGAGAGGGGTTATTTTTTCATAAAAGCCATGATGATATATATTAAAGAACATAAAGCCCCATACCACTCCTGTGTCATGGTTTGGAGCTCCCCATGTGAGGCTGTGACCTACATTTTGGACCACATAAAGCCCGAGCTGAGAACCCTGCAAAATCCTGCCTGCCTTTGCTGACAAAGATTTTTCACTGACTTCCTTTGATCTCTAGTATGAGGGATTTGTCCAGTCCTACAGTAAGTCTGCTCCAGGTAATACTATCTGTGCATCCCAATGCTTTTTCCTTCAGCCTTCTCCATTCCACCTTTCTCCTCTGCTAGCCCTTTGGGCTAACAGGAGAGCACTCAACTGCACTAGAATCACAACAATATTAGTTTCCTTTGTGTAGTATTTCTCATCCTCAGATCTCTAAGAACCAAGAGTTTTAGGATCACCGCCCTCTTTACATACAGCTTAGAGCTCTTCCTTGGGGAAGCCACAGACAAGGCTGAGTACAAAATATATTGCAGATTTAGTCATCTACCTTGTTGCCTGTATTTTTCCCTGTCTCATTATCTGCCTCCCAGATGCAGCATGGAAGGAAACTATTCCGTCTTCCAGGAGCTGTGTGATGGCAGACCCCAGCTGATGATAACGAGGTCATTAGTGGCTAGGAGGGCTGTGAGAAGCCATCCTTTGCCTTAGTGAAAAGCTGAAGCCTGTGGATAATGGGCTATCAGAGCTGCTCATCACCTCTGTTCCCCAGGGGGCTTGTGGAGGTGTTGGATACACTCCTCAGTGACAAGACTTCCTGCTGGAATTACTGCATCAATTAGCAACATGAAAAACATCCTTCTGCTCTCTCCACTTCAAGCAGCTCCTTCCTCCCAGCTCATGATGCCCTCTTTGCCTTTATTCCAGAGTGATTTATTTCATCTCGTGGTGCATTGCAAAATTTCCTGGCCCAGCACTGATACTGATGACCTATTTTGCCTCCGAAGACCAAAGCATGACTTTGATTACATCACTGTCCCAGCCATTTTAAATCCGAGCCACTTAGCAGCAAACTTGGAGTAAGTAGGTCACAAAGACTTCAGAAACAAATGGCTTAGGATGCTAAATCCCTGCTACAATGCATCAGGGGCAGTACGGTACAAGCAAGTAAATTGTAAATCCTCACGGCATCACTACAGAATACCAGGGCAATCCTCCAGAGACCAAGAAAGGACAGAGAGCTCTCTGAGTCTGTCCATTTCTACTTCTGTTAGTTTTAAAGGCTTTTGCATGATGCTTATGAAATTACTCTAGCCCATGAAAGGTGCTCCTTCATAATTATGCGTCCACCAGGTGGGGAGATAGGGGAAAGGATACGACATGAGGTTTCTCATATTTTCCCTGCCCATATTGTTTTGTGACTTTATGTAAGTCACCACACTGTGTGTGCCTCAATTTCCTCACCTGCCACGTGGGGATATTACTTGCTGTGTAGGTAGGTTGAGTGATCTTAACTCAGAAAAGTCCTTCACAGCATGCTCACCTTTAAGCTCATATTGAAATCTTTGGGGGAACATTGCTGAAGCCCCCCTGTTAAAAAGGAGGATTGAGGGCATCATAAAGTCCATTGTAATCAAAACCCACCACTGGTAATCCCTACTCTGCAATTATTTTCATTGGGAGTTTGCTCATGGTTACAAAGTTCTCATTTCCCAATGAATCTTTTCCCATATTCTGAGTGACAGAAGTCAGACTGCACCAGTGGATTTTTTTTTCCACTTTCCAGTCGTGAACTGTGCAAACATTCATTCCGCTGTAGCCAAACCATCATAAATCATCTCCTGACATTTTTATAGAAATGTATTTTGTTTCTAGGTGGTGTTGAGATCATCCCAAATTTCCAAAAGGCGACTTCCCAAAGACAATCTTTGCCTCGGTGTGCAGTGTAGGCATCCAAGAGCTCTCACACTATTTTTGATTTTTGCTACCAGCAAAATGGTTTTCACAAGTCCCTTTACATGAATGAATTTTATCCCAAATCCTAGTTACATCCCCGTGTAAGTGTTATTTTCAATTAACAATATTTAATTCTGTGATCACATTTTTCCTCTGTCTTTAGAGCCAGCATATTAATCCTTTGAAACAAAGATGGCTGCATTTTAATGAGGATTTAAAAGCGTGCAAGTTCTGCTCTAGTACACAGAGCATAATGGATTATTTTTCTGATGTATATCGTCCATCCAGTCACTTTCATTTTCAGAATAAAATCTGGAGAGCAGCCTATTCTGTCTCCAGTCTCCCCCATTCATTCCACTTATCTTTCAGTGTGTGAATTTTGTGATATTCTTTATGGGCAATATATCACAATAATACCAAAGAAATTATAGTGCTGTCCTCTTCAGGTCTGCTTGCACAACATACCTCAGGGAAGCATTCCTTTTAACTGTGTTTTTTTTCTGCATTACCTCCTGGTGCTGGAGCATAAATGAATCATCCCTGATGAGAATTCATCCCTGATGAGATCCCTGATGAGAACCTCATCAGGTTCTCATCAGAAAACACCGCACATGGGAAAGATTTCGCTGCCCAGCCCAGACCTCATGCAGGTCAACAATAGGTTGGCACTTTTCCTGTGGCAACTTCCCTCTCCTGATGTGGTTTGGAGGGGAAGAGATCTCTGCGCCAAGCAGTGAAGTGAAGCATCCCCTGGACAGCAGCAGCTGCACACAGTGAAGTGTAGATGAGCACACGCACACAGGGAAGTGTAGGGTCAGCAGAGATTTGTAAGTACAGTGGAGAGAAGTTGTAACGCTAAGAAGGAAATTACTTACACCATTCATGCAAGATACCAAGCCTGATGCTTTGTCCATATACCTTGCCTGCATGTGGTTGTACATGACTTTTCTCTAGAGCAATTTTGTCCCTCATATAAACTGATTTTCTATTGCTGTAGCCTGCATCCATGCCAAACTGTGGAGAAGGGACATGTTTAACAATACCCAGGGCCTCTTCCCCTGCTGTGCTCTGCTCCAGAGCTGCGAAGCAGCGGCAGTTGGTTATTTTGCAGATAAGGTGCTGAGCTAGAGTGGGAGTGACTATAAAGAGGCATTTCCAAAGACTTGCCTTGGCATACATGGTCAAAGTAGGAGAATGGCATGAGAAACAGGCTCACTGTGGTGTGTCCTGCACACCAATTGGATGACAGAAAATAAGCATAAATAAGTGGATTCAGAACATCACAAAACTCTCTGGCACAGGAGAAAGCACCCTGGAATCTGGAAGGTTTAACCTGAAAAATAACAAATAATGCAGAGTGTCAGTCATAGCTGCTAGCTCCCAAAGATGCAGCCACATGCCAAGACTTCAATTTTGACCCAGTTCAGCACCACAGACCACTCAAGAGCCTCAATTTCGCAGTGTTGAGGAACCTTGTGGGCTTTTTACAGAATTAATTCATTCTGCATCATTTCTCCACATACTGTTTAGAGGAAACCCAAACTGAGATGTGAGGGGATTGCCTGGAATATCTTCTGATGTAACTAGAGAGCGCGGTTTGGGATACATTTCAGAAGATGTCCCAGAGCTGAGAAATTGCCTCTTTCCAGTTGGGGAAGCAATGATGCAAGATGTCCAGAAAACTGTTTCCCAGTCTGTTTGCCAAGGAGGAATGCTACTGCTTACAAAGGACTTTGGAAGGCCTCCATGGTTTCATCTCAGCCCTTTTGTGACTAAAAAAGTGTGTGTATTTGTTTGATTAAACATGATGAGACAGCTTGCCTATTTACATCATGAAACTAGATGGGCACAATGACATGTGCAAAATGTGGGCATTATATGGTGTGAGTAGATGATACCAGCATGTTCCTTCATCCCACCATGTACTTTTTGAGTGGTTGTGCCCTGAAAAAAAGAGCATGGCAGGGAACAGTCCCAGGCTTGGTGACATCTCTCTGTTCTACTAAAAAATGCTTTCATGCAGCAATTTTATTTTTTTTCAGTTTTCTGGCTAAAGTAACAAACGCCCTGTTAAAACATCAGTTCCAATGGCTCAGAGCAGCCCTCTTTGCTTCTCCTGTCTCCAGAAAGCAAAGCCTTTCCTCTCGTCCCAGCTACGCCACACACTCCGCTACCATGTGCCTGTGAAAGGATGTTCTGATTTCCTCTTCATTAAGAAACAGTGAAAATCTCCTCCCTGTGCCCTAGAAGCAGTGACTCCCTGCTGGCCTTACAGGCTGCCACAGCACTGAGTACCACTGTTCCCACTGGTTCTGCAGGTGACATTTCTCCTCCTTGCTTTGCAGAGGTTCCCTAAGGGCACCCTTGCTATCCTATGACAAGATGATAACTTGGCCCTTCTAGCTCCAAGTGGATCATTTCTTCTCTCATTTGTTTCATCTCAGAGACCCCCGGAGGTCTGTTCACATTCCTTTTGGTTTCTGGTGGAGCTGATTTCCCTATGTTTGAGTTTGATTTGCTTTCATTCCCAGACTCTTTTTGTTTCCCTTTCTTAGGAAGGCATATTCTTAGATTAAATGCAAACTGTTATGGCTGCTGCTGTTTTTATTATTTTGATTTTTGTCCCTTCTTCACTGGGATGCTGGATAGCATGCTCGCACAAGCAGCTTGACAATCTACTGTAAGGTTAGTTCCACATGAGCAAAACCCTACAGGCTTTTGGAGGCCTCTGCTTCTAGCCTTGTCCCCAAGGTCTGTCATGCACTGTGTGGCCTTGAATGGGCTTTGCTAGTGGCATTTGAGGTATAAGAACTGCATATTGCTGCAAAGCCTTAGAGCCTTAGCTTGTGAGGAGTGGAACTGTTGCAGAGTAGGCAGCCAGCACAGACCAGCTCTATCTCCTCTCACTGTATCCCCTGCTTGGCCAAAGCTCCAAGACGGAAGGTCCCTGAATGGGCTTCCTGCAGTACAATGAATGTTAGACTGAACTGGAGACATGGATGTGCTTCCAGGCCCACTACAGAGGGAGCATCTCCATTTTTTATCCAATTTACACTGAAGTCCAAGCAACTCGGACAGTCACAAGCATTTTTGCTCTCTTTCTAAGACACACCTCTAGGATGCATGGACTACACTATAAGGAAATTATAGGGCTTATTCAATGGCAGTGGATAATGTGTTTTGCTCCCATGGGTGGAAAGCACAGCTCAAGCTCTGCAGACAGAAATACCGAGCAGAGTATTATTCCCTTCTTCCTGCTGTAACAGAAAAAGCAAGGGAGAGCTGCTCCCTCCCCGCTGCATGCTTCAGGACAGGGATTATGGTGTCTAAGGAACCCTGAAGGAGAAACTCTCAACAGCATTTCTAGTCTTCTCTGCAGCCTGTTCTTGCCACCACCCTGAAAAGTGTAAATCATGTTTCAGTGTAAATCTGGACCCAGTACATCTGTCATGTCTTGGTAGCAATGTTGGCTGGGCTATCTGCAAATCCCCTGAGAATAATGTATTTGTGCTGCGGGATGACAACCCATAACGGGATTGTGGTATTCTATAACCCATGATTTGCTATTTATGACAAAGACAGATTTCATAAACAGCAAGGCTTCCAGGAGACCTGCTGGGCTTAGGGCACAGTCATAAACTGGGGATCCTTGTAACCCATGCAGCCATAACTCAGATTCATAGGAGACAATTTCATAGTGCTTTTTAGAACCAATCGCTAAGCAGAATTAGCTACAAATTAACTACAAATCTGGCCCTGTATTTGAATGTAAAACATCACACAGCATAAAATATGTGTAGAAAAGAACAATTAAGAACTGCATATATTTATAAGCCAACTTATTATGATCCAATTACACTTAATATAGCAGCTACAGTAGTGAAATTTTTTTTTGCTTGTCTAAAAGAATTTCATTTATTTCCCTCAGAGATTTAGATAATTAATTTCTTTTAGAATAAAATTCTACTTGTTTTGTTTTTGCTCCCAGTTGTATTTTACTTATGGAAAGCTTAAGAAAAAATACCTCATCCTTATTTGTGGAAATACATATAAGCTCAGATCCTTTCTTGCCATGCTGTGAGCAGAAGCTAATGTGTGTATCTGCCATGTACATATCTGCATGTACATTCATGTCACTAACACCCTTGGTAATATAACAATTTACCCCTTTTTCTCTCCATCTCCTTGGAAATTACAATGTAAATCATACTTGAGACTAAGTAGCTAAGCAGTTCTCAACTGTAAATTAAACAAATGGGTGAATTAATGTTTTAAACAATTTCTACAGAAGATGCTTTGGTGAAGTGACCTGTCCATGGCCACACAAACATATCTTTGGCTATAAGGAGCAGAAATCTGTCATATCAGTCTATGAAATAAAGTTGCATGCACTCCATTTATGGTGTGTGCTGTCTATACACCAATATATTTTTTTGTTCATTTGCTCTGCTGTCCATCTGCACGTGTTTGGTCTCGCAGCTTAAGAGCTGACTATGGTTGCAGACATAAGAAATACCTCTACACAGTCCATGTTTGAACAGTGACATCTCCTGGAACTCTGACCTGGACAGCCAGGGCCAAATCCTGTGCTCAGAGGAATGGACAGGGCATGCCTGACATCAGCAATGTTTTGTCTGCTGACCCATGATGTGCGCTTGGTTCACTCTCCATGCGCCTCAATCAGGTAAAAGGCTTCTGAAGTGGCCTAAAAGATGCACTGGTGGGGTTCCTTATAAAAGGTAGAATCAGGCCACTAAAGGTGACCATTTAAATCCAGCAGGTCACTGATTCTTTTGTGCTGATGTGAACAGGTTTAATCAAAACCAGGCTGGGTTCCATTTGAAGTGTCTCCATCACACATTACTTACCATCTGAATTTCCCTGCATTCAAAGAGTGCTCCCACCCCTACCTGCCCTGCTCACTGAAGGAACGTTTCTTTTGAATAAGATACTCTTTTTACAACATTCTACCAGAATCACAAATGTCAGGGACTGCGCATCAGCACGTGCAATGTCAGGCATTTATGATCACATATCAGTGATTTTTCCCATCTCTGAAATGTCAATACTTTTTGCAAATTAATATTTACATTATTTCTGCCCTTTAAAAAGTGTAGTATGTTGTAACTGCGGTGATGGCCCAGGGTGACTGCAGAGCTTGTATTCCAGAGACACTGCCTCCAAGTGCTGAACTTGCCTACAAAGAAGAGGTTTGTACAGCCTGTGACCTTGATTTCCAAACTTCAGCAAAATGTTATGGTCACCATCACTAAAATCACTAATAGCCCAATTATTATTGCTGGAGCCTGGAAACTTGTCCTTCCACTGCTGTCTCTATTTCTATCTTGCCTGCCCAGACCTCTGCCTCATGTAGTTCTCTGATACCTCAGGGGAGGCAGCGCAGTTGTGCTCATGGGCTTTGGATGACAGATCCTGCAGGGAGCACGGTTCTTCTGAACAGTTTACCTCAGCTAGAGTTTTACAAAGAAGAAGAAAATAAGGGAAAATTGTGGGAAGATAAACCTGAAAGATAATGTTCAAAAAACTGGGGTACCCCACAGAGCACTTTGAACTTCCATTATGTATTCAGGCCCCTGATTTTTACATCCAGTCAATGCAGTAGCTTGAAAACTTTGTGACATTAACCCTAAAAAATAGGGACTTCTCTATAAATGATTACGAAAATGATGCAATGATTGAAGCACTGTCTATGCTATTTGCTTCTAGTTTCTATTAGACTCTACCCCGCCTATTCAGCTTCGTGAGTTCTGATCTCTGTGTTGAGAGCTTAGCATGGAACGGCAGGAGCTTTCCCAAGTGGGGCAGTGGGAAAGGGAGATGGGGAGTGGCACCAAATTGCCTCAGGAGGTAATTTGGGATGATGAGATAGGTAAATTAGCTGTATGCTTCTGTAATATGAGCAGTGGCAAGGTAAAACTGACAAATGTGCTGTTATGGCACCTCATGAAAGTCAACAAGGCCAAGTGCACGGTCCTGCACCTGGGGAGAAATAACCCCAGACACCAGTACAGGCTGGGGACCGACCTGCTGGAGAGCAGCTCTGCTGAGAAGGACCTGGGCGTCATGGTGGACGACAGGTTGACCATGAGGCAGCAGGGTGCCCTCGTGCCCAAGAAGGCCAATGGCATCCTGGGGTGCATTAAGAGGAGCGTCTCCAGCGGGTCGAGGGAGGTGATCTTACCCCTCTACTCAGCCCTGGTAAGGCCACATCTGGAGCACTGTGTCCAGTTCTGGGCCCCACAGTACAAGAGGGATGTGGAGCTGCTGGAGAGAGTCCAGCGCAGGGCGACTAGGATGATCAGGGGCCTGGAACATCTGCCCTATGAGGAGAGGCTGAGGGAGCTGGGCTTGTTCAGCCTGGAGAAGAGAAGGCTGAGAGGGGACCTGATCTGTGTCTATAAGTGCCTCAAGGGAGGCAATGAGGAGGATGGGGCTGGCCTCTTTTCACTGGTCGTCCCTGACAGAACCAGAGGAAATGGCCACAAACTGAGGCATAAAAAGTTCCACGGGAACTTAAGGAAGAACTTCTTGACAGTGAGGGTGACAGAGCACTGGAACAGGCTGCCCAGAGAGGATGTGCTGTCTCCTTCTCTGGAGATCTTCAAGACCCGCTTGGATGCAGTCCTGTGCCACGTGCTCTAGGTGGCCCTGTGTGTGTAGGGGGGTTGGACTAGATGACCTCTAGAGGTCCCTTCCAACCTTAGGCATTCTATGATTCTATGGCACTAACGGTAATAATTTGGCTGTGAAAGCTGAAACTGCATGTGGGTGTCTCAGAAATGGTTTTCACGCTGCTTTCAGTCCCAGGAAAATAGTAGTTTATCAATGACATATATCCTGCTTAGATTTTCTCAGTTTTCTGCACAGCTAAAAACATTTGCAGTACTTGCCTTTAGCATCTCCGTTTGCAGAGCACTGCCATGTGGCAAGATGCACCAAACTATTTGGCAGGTCCCAGAGAAGGGCAGCACTCTCACTGCCAGCCGCAGTGGGACCTGCGCCTGCTTGTGTCAGCGCTTAATTCACCCTGAAAAAAAACTAGCGATGGGCTGGATTTGTTCTTAGTACAGCCCTTTTGACTTCAGTAGAGTTTCCCTTGCAGGGAATTTGTCCTGACACACTCACATTGTGCAGTTGGGCACAGCAGCAGAGGCTCTGGCTGGCAGACCTTAATCGGATCCCACTTCAGCCTCCTGCCAGGGTTTTGGAGCAAGGAGAGAGACTCTGTGCCAATGCATCTCCTGTGGAACTGTATTCTTCCCTCTTACTTAGTTAGGTTGATGCTGACAAATTTGAATCTTTAATTTCTGCTGCTTGGAGCTACATTACAAGTGCTCAAAACTCAGCTTGCCTTCTGATTAAACACCCAAATCACCCTGCACAGAGCTCAAAGTTCAGTCACTTCCAGCATTTGCTGAAGACACAACCAGCAGCAGGACTGCTGCCTGCCGCACTGACACCAGTGGGGTGCGCGAACCTGGGAGCACAGAGGCACCACTCGCATCCGAGGCTGCTGGATGCTCTGATGCTCTTCCCTGCAAAGAAAGACAATGTTTCTGAGCCTGTATATGGCAAGCTGCTTGCCTAAACAAGTGAGGATGGCAAGCAGAATCTGTTCTAGTTTGTCAAGCAGATGCTGAGTAAGAGATGTAAAGTCACTTCCCTCTCTAAAAAAATCCAGTATAAGGAATTAAAAATGGATATAAGCCCTTCTGAATATGACCACACTTTGTTCCCTGAGCAGTAAGTTGAATCATTAGTCCCTTGGATCTCAAATCCCCTGTAGGCTCTATTGCTGTGAGAAAGTATTATACACAGCATGATGTTATGCTTTGTGACAGGAGACCCTGTGCACAAAGTGTAAGGAACACATAGGCACTAATCTATGGTAAGGCTGGCATGAATTTCCCTGTTTCTTGTACCTCACTGTAATTTGTTAGAGCTGAGGAACAAGATTACTGGCCTTCTGTTCCCAACAAAAACAACAAAAGATATTTAATGTTCTTTTCCTTTCAATATTTCCCACCTATAAAGTTTGCTCTTTCCTCTGAAAACTTGTGACCTGCTCTCTCATTATTCTTAAGAAACAGAAACTAGCCATTTCTGAAGAACAAAATTCTGGACTTTGCTGGTGGATTTTTGATTAAAAAAAAAAAAAAGTACTTTTCACCGGGTTACATTTCCATATGAGGAAGATACTGTAGGAGAGATGACCTAACGGAAAAAAAGCTCTCTTCTCCCACCCAAGTAATTACCAGTGCCGAAAATCAGCAATGCAGAAACATGCCATTCCCATAAAAGTCCAGCTGGTCCCGAAGTCAGAGACCATGGACTTGGTTGAGAGTGGTTTCTCTTTAATGAAAGAGTAATTCCATGTCTGTGCTGTTTCCTAAGGCTGAGACTGTGCATCTTCCAGCAGTTCCCTAGTTGCTGTGACTCCAGAGAGACTGGGTTTTCTCATTTTTGTGCCTCTCTCCAGGTCTGCATTCTTATTTTCTGTTGGTGAGAAATAGAGAACTGGAAGATGAGCCCAGACTTCCCAAATTAGAGCAGTGGGTGTCTAAAGCCTGCTCCTGAATTCTTGACATCTTTCTGCAGGTATGATCCCTTGGATGAACCATCAGTCTTGGCTGAGACACCATGTGATTTCCTCTTCTTTGTCTGATCTATATTTAGATTTTTCTGTGCTCTGTTTGTTCCTGCTGAAGTACTGGAGGAGTCTTCATTCCCAGGGTTGTGTTCTAGGTGTTCTACCTTACAGCGCGTGATTTAGAAAACTCCCGTAAAATGCCTTTTTATCACTAACCTGTGCTCAAAGATGGTCTGCTCTAATAAAGGGCTCTTAAAGTTTTTGTGCATTTTTAAAAATTGTATTATTTCAAAATAAATTTAGTTACATTTGAATAGGCTGACTTTCAAGCTGCTTCAAATGCCGCTCTACTATTGTAGGTACAAAGATGAAATTATATGGTTCCTTAATGATATCTGTTTTTTTTTTTTTTCAGAGAAATAAAACTTGGTTTGTGTTTGAGGGTACTGGGTTGAAAGTACTCGGTATAACAAGTTAACTGTGAAAAGATAGAGGGAAAAGCTGCTAGGGAGGAAGAGAAGCAGAGACCTGGCAAAATTGAGTCCTCTCGCCTTGTTACCAGCTGTTTGTCTGATCCTGGTGCTTCTGAAGGAAGAAGTAATCCTTACAGGCGAGGACTCTGGGCTGACACCACTGAGAGGACCCGTCTGGGAAACACCACTGCCAGCAAGGGCCCTGGCTGATAGCAGAGCTGGGCCTGAAGTAGGAACCGAGACACCACGAACATTTGTGTCTGGAGACGATGTCTGTTGTCTTTTGTTTCCTGTGGACCATAAAGAACTGAGATGTAATAAAATCCAGAAAAGTGGGTAGCTTTGGTTCGTTGGTTGTTTTTTTGTTTGTTTTGTTTTCTGAGAGTGCTGTTTCGGAGGATATGAACTCCAGAGCTGGCTATTGCTTTGGCTGTTTGTCATTGGGGAAGCCCCAGTTCAGGTGCAAGGATGGCACACTGCCACCCTGTTGGGGACAGCGAGCATGATCTGTTATTTTACTGCCACTGGAAGTCCTGGAGGAAATACTTCAAACATCCTTCCATTCTAGATATTGGGGGAAAACAAATTTGCACTAGAACAGTAAAACTAGTCAAGCTAAATAACTCTCAGTGGAAAGGCCATGTACAGGCCTTTAAGGACAATGAACACTCTTTGTCACAGTCTGAGGAGAGTAGAAATGGCAGCTCATGCTTCTAGTGAATTGTCTCAGATTTGGTTCCTGAACCTTCACGGGGTCTTGAGTTGATGGGCACAGCCCTGGCCTGCTATAGAGTGGCAGCAGTGGGGACTCTTTTCATCTCCCTGGCCATCATCATTTTCAAGAGAGATTGACAACATGCAAGAGAGATCGGGTCAGTCAGATGCGGCTTCCTGCTTTGCTATTGTACTTTCTGGTTTGGTCTCCAAGGTTTTCTGCCCTGGAGAAAGGGATTTGTGGAAGCTGGCAGCACCGTCATCTCCAAAACATTTAGTACCTTCCCTGTCTTTAGAAGTTGAGTTTTGTCTCGTCCTCCCTTTCTATCAGCACATTTTACAGAATCTCAGAACGGTTGAAGTTGGAAGGGTCCTTTAGAGATCATCCAATCCAACCCCCATACCCCAGCAGGTTGATAGGCAGTGTCAGCCTGTTTGTTGATTTCTCCTGTGGCTTGAATACTTTTGTATTTACAGAATAAGACAAACCCAAATTATATATTAACACCTATTTGGCTACAAAAATAAGCTCTTTAAATCCAGTGACCTTTCACATCACTGTTAGTCTGAATCTTCACCTATTAACGCGTAGGCGATTGCTGGCTTGGTGCACCCCATTTCTGTGCTGTGGATGAACTCTCCCCTTACATCCTCCGCAGTGAGACAGACTGAGGTACCTACAACCGCATATCCATACTGCAGCACCAGCAGACCTTGAGGAAGAACAGAACAATCTCATTGCATATTTAAATAGAGGGTTCCTCTGCCCTCCTGTTATTACGTGAGTGTCATTAACTGGAAGGCTGTAGAGCAGGGGTTATTTGAGAAAGCCAGTATCTCCCATTAGGAATCCAAGTTATAGAAGACTTCTGACTACATATGTGCATCCTCTGCCAATGGCCTATACAACCAATATTTTCTTACAACAACTTCTCTTCAGAGAAAAATATATTCTATCAAGCAGGTACAGCTCAATCCTTAAACTATAGCTGCACAGAAGCTTTAGAATAAGAGTTCTTGCAGTACAATGCTAATGTAATATATGTGCCGGCAGAGATGGAAAAACTCCTTTATGCTTCAAAAACGCATCTGTTTCAGTTGGGTGCACTAAGACATGCCTTCTGGTTTGTTTAACATGCATTTTCTGTCCAGACTATCTGAGCAGAGATCCATTTAATGAAGCTCCAAAATCTTCCCTGTCCTTAGAAGTTTTGTCTTGCTCTGCCTTCCTATTGGCACCATTTTACAAACTCACAGAGTGGTAGAGGTTGGAAGGGTCCTTTAGAGATCACCCAGTCCAACCCCCATGTCCCAGCAGGTTGATAGGCAGTGTCAGCATGTTTGTTGATTTCTCCTGCAGCTTGAATACTTTCATATTTACAGAACAAGACAAACCCAAATTATATATTAACATTTATTTAGCTACAAAAATAAGCTCTTTGCTCTCAATGACTTGTGCTTTTCTCCACCCTCAGACAGAAACCTCACCCCGCATAAAACTCAAGAACATTGTCCTGTCAATCTAATGCAGTCTTGCTGGGTTGAGGGAGGATCTCTTGGCCAAAAGCCAGGCCCTCAGATATGAATTCCTTTGGTTCCCTAATGGGCAAATCTAATAAGGACTCCCTGCTTGATCTCTGCTGCTCTGACACATGGGCAGAGAGGGGCTTCTGAAGGCAGAATGGGTTGGATCCTGAACGTTTCTTAGGCAGAAGTCAGTAATTGAACTGCATCGGCTACAGAATGGAAACCAGTGCATTTTATGAGTCCTAACTGGCTGCAGACAACCTGCATTCGTCAGACAAGGCTTTATTGCCACCCACAGACTGTGCATCTCTGCTGAGATCAGGCTCCCCACCAGACAAGGTGGCACACTGAGTGACAGGCAGTGGCCCAAGGACCTTGCAGTCCTAACATATAGATGACAGAAATAATATGTTTTTATCTCCGTGCTACAGGTAGAGGATGTAGCAGAAGGTACCTCCAGATTGTAGACAGTAGTTCAGGATCCTGAATTTGGCAGGCTAGATTGCTTCCAGACTGAGGGGTGATTACTTAGCCACTTTCATTCTCTGCACTTCAGCTTGTTTGAATTTCTTTGCATTAGAGTTAGCCCGGCCAAGTCCGTATCAGAATATATCCCGAAAGATCTGCACATCACTATGCAAATGTCTATAGTAATTGAGAATGTAATCCTATGTCTTCTGCCTAGTTTCTAAAAGCAAATTTTCAAGTTAGTCTTCATTGGAGGGGCATGTGTATCGCAGAGCTAAAGGGTGTGAATTTATGCCCATACATTGAACCAGTTCACCATTACCTTGTTTTAGTCTCAGAGAGATTTAAGTTCCTTCCTGGCAATAGTGAGGCAATAAAACAGTAATATTTATTTAGCAATCACCATAGTACTATCGAATTATATGAATTCATTTCAACGTTCAACATCATTCACCACCGCACAAGTCTCTCAAACCAGCTCCAAAGAGAAGAAGAAACAACATCAGATAAAAGTTATTTTTTCCTCAAAGTTTACAGTCTTTCCAGAATTCTGTGGAAATTTCCTGGATGATAATTTTCAAAATCTTTTATATAGCAGCCTTCATTTGGATACATCTCAGAACATGCCTTTTTCATAATGAGACTGACTACTATCCAGATATTTCAGGAGTGGGTAATGATTTGGGATGGTTCTGTGATAAGGGCCCTACCTTGAGATACTTGGAAAAGCTGAAAATATTTCATCTGCCTGAAGTGCTCCATCCAGGCCTTTCAATTTTAATGACTACAGGGCCTCTGTTCTACCCCTACTCTACTTCGTTAATCTGACAGTATTTGTTTTTTTCATTCCCTACGGATAAGGTTACTATTATGTCTCCGAGTTGTCATTTCCAGTATGCTCCAAGTCATGCAATGTCAAAGGGCAGCATTGAAGACGGTAACGCTCCTGGGAGGAATTCCTTTAATCTTTGTACTTTGCATAGCCACAATCTGAGGCAATTAAATGATATGATGTGAGGCATATCTACACGACACAACGTAATGCAGAGATTCCCAGCCTACCACTGATTCATCCATACTAGAAGCTCCCCTGACTCAAAGCAACCATAAAAAAGGAAAAGGAAAAAAAAATAAAAGAGAGGAGAGAGAGTTGCAAACCAATTCCAGGCTGTGAGCTCTGATAATTTGGATCTTTAGGTCCCTTTAAGTAGCAGAAAAAAAATCTGCTGAGAAAAACACTACTATGTCTAGGCAAACATTTTAAATGGCAGCTTTTTGTTGTTCCTAGTCAGGCTGCCTGAAAGACCAATAGAGATACCTCATGGAATTAGAAAGACTTCTATTTTAAAGTGCTTGGTGATGAGGATAACCTTCTCTTGCTTAGCTTGAAATGCCCTTGAAGAAGTTTTTCAGAGGCTGTCAGGTCAGTTCCTGAACACTTGTAAGATGAGGCATCAAAATGACTAATGATTTCTCAGAATCTGAGCCTTTAAAATGAGAACTCTCTGTTGCTGTGTTCAGTTGCTCATGGTGTAGCAAATCCAAACAGTTTGGGCCACCACTTTCCATGAAGCTCTGAGCCTCAAGTTACGAGGCATACACTGTGGCTCCTCGGAAGATCCCACTTTTACATTTTAAGATCGCAGAATGGCTGAGGCTGGAAGGGGCCTCCAAAGGCCTAATCCAACGTCCCTGCTCAAGCAGGGACACCTAGAGCACGGGCCACAGGGTCACATCCAGGCAGGTTTGGAAGATCTCCAAATCACTCTTCACACTCACTCTATTCCCGCTCAGCAGACATTCAGGGGAATACATGGCAAGGTCACTTACAGTTAGACTTTGTGTGGCTCAGGGTTAGACAGACCCTGAGGACAGACATCTGGATGGCAGTGACAAAAATGACCTTGCAAAGAAGTAGGGACAGCAACAGCTCTCAAATACTGCAGAAGATGTCCTAAACAAGGACCATGCTTTCCTTCCACTTGCATAACTCACAATAATTCTACCTCCTTTCAATTATATTTCACAAAGTATTGGAAAAGTTTTTTTGGAAATGTAAAGCAAATTTCTTTGTAATCTCTAAGACTTTCTAGTCTTTCTATCAAAATCTATGAGATTCTGATAATTTCATCACTCCCAGTCTGCCTTTTTAACCTCTCTTTACCCTTAGTTCTATTCCCCCTCTTCACCCTCATAATGATAGTGACCTTTTCCTTCTTACAAGCTAGTGTACTCTCCCCTTAACATGGAACCTACAAACTGCTTGGAGAAGAGTGCAGTTGTCAGGATTGTGATTTTTGTCACCACGTTTGCCCAACTTAATGAAGAATCAGACTTCACTGACAGAGTCTAGGCATATGAGCTTTCTATTGTGGCTGTATTAAGTGCATTAAGCAATCTCCAGCCCAATTGTACGTGAACAGAGCCTCGTAACCCAGCTCTGCAAGTGCTGGGGATTAAACAGATAAATTCTAAGAAGAGAAAATAAACCGCCTCCTCTTTACTCTTGGGCTGTTATCCCACCGACCTCACCCAACCCCACAGGGCACAGGAGGATGGAAGGAGGAAGGTGTTCAGTTTTGGCTGTGGCACAGAGCCAGGTAAAAGGCATACGGAAACAGAGACTTGTGTGGCAGCAGGAAGGAAAACTGGCATGCAAACACCTAGGGGCTGGAAGGACAGAACCAGGTGAGGCAAACATATCTTGAGGATAGAGCAAAAAATGCATGAGAGTAGAAGTCCAAGAAGTGGGTACAGAGGCTGGGCAAAAAGACTAGCATGAGCAGGTAAAGATAGGAGGGAGCAGGCCGGGGTGAGGAGAAGAGAGGAAGAAGGGTGAGTCAGGCACAGGGAAGGTAGAGGACTGCACTGCTAGGGTTCTGCCCCAGCAAGAAGCTGCAAAGACAATGGCAGAGCAAATAGATCATTTGCCAGCACTGGACCAGTTAAAGTCTGAGAAGATAATAAAAGTCACCAGTACTGCCACGAGGCTGCAGAGATAACCAGTTCTACCTCACTGATAATTCGAAGGCATTGTACAAGAACACATGATGGTGCCTTCTCTTTTTAGCTTGCTCTAACAGAAGAGGAAATTACAACAGCCAGATTTCTACCACAGACAGACCTGGGTTTAAAAAAAGCAACAATAAAAACCCTATTACAGCTCAAAACCCAACATTTAGTGGTTTAGTAATGATAGATTTTAATGCTGCCTTTTCAACTTCAGTTTGGCCTCATAATGACATTTAGTTGCACCACCGTGAGTTATTCAAACAATATATCATTTCCAGCTTTTTCTACCTTTCTCTTTCATTATTGTTTCCACATTTTAGCATTTTTTTTTTAAAGTTTTGACTCCAGCTAAGATACTGTATTCCAAATACTTAGCTAACTTCACATTCCATTTTTAAGTTAGTATAATCAGATCGGGTCAAAAATCAGATCAGCCCTTCCATTTATGGTATTGAATTCTGCTGATCATGAACAGTGAATATCTGTTTTTTTGCAAGACTTCATTTGCCCTATTACCATCTTTTAAATACAGCTGCACAAAAGAAGTATGACTGTATACTTACCTTAAATAAATGTGCTTGCATGTTACCAGACACTACAGATCTTTGCCTTACTGCTCTATAGTCCTCCATATCTAATATATCCATAAATCTGTGTCATCTGCACACCTCATCAGTCATGATTTTATAGTGTCTTCCAAATCACTGCTTAGAATATTACCCAGGGTACGCCCAAGGACTGAGCTTAAACTACCTGTGGGAAACATACCCACAGTGTGATAATTCCTCATTTATAATTGTCCTTTGGGATTTATCCTTTGGGATTTAGCAAATAATATAGCTAGGAAAAGAACTCCTCAAGAATTAAAACTTGTTTTCACAAAAACATTTTTCACAGAGCTGACAGTGTGGCTTTGTTAGAGGATTGTGTTTGCCTTTAACTCTCTTAGTTGCCAGGCAAGGGCCGTGTAAAAGTATCTATGCTTACTGAGTGTTTATTAAGGCATTTACAGTGTGTGAATGAACACAAAGAAATACTAGAAATACCCTAAGGTATCAGCAGGTATTCAGTGAAAGCAGCACAGTTTGACAGTTAGTCACTGGAAGTCCTGGGATTCTCCAGGGATGAGTGAAGACTGATCCTAGTGGAACAGCCCCACACACACTATATTATGGTCTTTGTTTTATTGTAGGCAGCCTTCTTAATGTCTAATGGTCTTCGGTGACAGCAGAGGTAACAAAAATTATCAGGAATAGCATCAAATAAATAGACTACTAGCATTGTCTTTTCCTAGTTACTGTCCATAGGTCTAATGTCAGATTATTTTACTCCATTGATTTTATTTCAGTCTATTAAGAGAGAAAATGAGTAAGGAAATGCAGATTTTCAGATTCAATGTTTGGAAGGAAAAGAAAAGCAAGGATTGTGCATAAAGATGCACATGTACAGGGGGCATAAAAACACCTGCCAAAACTTAAGGAAAAGTATCCTGTGCCACATTATTCCAGGACCAGATTCAGCCAATGGCTCAGGAAAGCCCAGGTGTGTTGGAGGCCTTGACTAGGCTCACTGCAGGCCTGACATACAACATTTTTGAATGCTTCATTTAACCGGATCTGGATGGCGAATGATCGGCCCCAACTTTGTCCCATCACAGGGAAGGAAACAATGCAAACATTAATCCCAAATATTAAAACTGATGGGGATAACAAGAGCAGTGCTTCTCTGTCTATTCATCTGCATGGTACCCAAGCAGTTGACAGTGTTATGTAATCATCGAGGTGAAATGGCTTGCCAAGGGTTGCTCGGTTGGCCAGTAGCGGGAACAGATACTGGATGTCACCAGACTAACCGCTGAACCGCGCTGCCTTGCTGGTATGTACCAAAGCTCACTCCTTGGAGCCCCGGGTGCGTTAGAAACGGAATTTGGACTCCAGGAAGCAATTACATCCAAGTTCCTGGCAGGCTCAACGAGCACCACGGATCACAGTAAGTTCACCCACTGGAAATGAAACTAAGCAGCACGAAAAGAAACTTGCCTTCGCTCTAATATCGACTCATGCTGAAAGCCTCAGCAGGGTGGTGCCCCGCTGAAGAATAGTCTAACCCCAGTCTAATACAGGTAAAACAGTTTCACCCTGAGGAGTTTTGAGCTTGCTTGATTTGTTGCCAGTTGGAACAGACTTCTGACTAGTGGTTCAGTTAGCGAGAAAAGAGGAACACAATCCAACTTCTTGTCCACGCTTACCCAAGGCCGAGTGCCTCTGCTCCTGAGGTGTCCCTTGTCCCTGTGCCTCAGCCACAGCTGCGCTCACCCTCCCGCTAGCCCCGGTGCCGACACTACCCCGCGGCTGCTGCCTGGCACGTCCAGAGGAGCTCGAGCCGGATGACAGCGGCTTCGAGCGGCCGCCAGCAGCTCCCGGCCTCCTCCCGCACGGGGCGCCCTGCGTGCGCAGCTTGTCCCTGAGCGCTGCCGGGGGCTCCCCGCTGCAGCGGCACCGGGCTGGGCTGTGGCAGGGACAGTCCCAAGCAGGCCCCAGCGCAGCGGGGCTGCCCCAGTAAAGCCTACCCACGCCCTGGCATTATGCCTAGTGCAGAGGATCCAGCTTTTTATCTCAGCTCCTATTATCCATGTCTTTGAAACCCTCCTCGAGCTCACTGATGAGCACGAAAGAATACTGGTGGCATGAGGCCGGCTGTATGATTTACCAAAGCGCGTCCCCAGAGCGGTTTACCATCACCTCACTAATAGCACACTTGCTTTTCAACAAGCCAGGGAACTCCAGCAGTCTCTCAGCTACCTGCTTTCCAGGGAGAAACCTCATCACACTCTTCCATGCACATTCTTTTTTTCCTTAGGGTCTTACCTGTTTGCCATTTTGCGTAGATCAGCTTAGTTCAGTGATTTGCTTTCCTTCCCTGGAGATATTTGAACCCCAGCATAGCTTAAGCATTGACTCCCTGCTCAGGCACCCACATATTCCCCACTCTTCCTCTCTAGCATCTTACTCAGGTGAATGTTCTTTTCCCTAGCCTAAGGCACTCATTAAATTAATTCAAGTAAATTAAATCACAGCGGGTCAGAAAGGCAGATTGACATCTGTAGGGTGTGGAAGATGAAGGTTAAAGAGGTCGTTTTTGTTAAACAGACTTTTGAGATAGATATAAGGCTTACTTTCCCTTCCGTGCTCTGAACCCCTGTGACCTCTGACAAATCCTGTAATTGCACACTGCTCCTCCCCGGAAAGCGGGAACACATCCGTATCTTTGAAACCTGGGCAAGGTAAAGCTTTTCCAGAAATAAGGAGCAAACTCTCAGCTTGTAGCTTGGGCATGTGGCTCCACTAAGTGAGTGGAATTAGCGTGATTTATTACACCTAAGCCTTTGAGCACACTAGTCTGGAAACCTCCTCGCTGCTGGCTGCATGCAAAGACAGCCCAGAGCAGTGCTTTACAGTCATCTAGTTGCTTAGAAGATTTTTTCTAAGCATATTATCATACTATTTTCTTCATTTTATTATCTTCCTGGATTTACATGTCATCTAGTTGCTTAGAAGATTTTTTCTAAGCATATTATCATACTATTTTCTTCATTTTATTATCTTCCTGGATTTACATGTTAACATAAGGCAATAGAACTGTGGAATAGAATGAAAGCTGTTTTCCTTGGTAAAATGTTAACTGATTTTTATACTTAAATTCATTTATTTTTTTCCCTTTATCTCTATACAGCTTTTCTCACAGATTATCCTCTGCTATACTCCTTGTAGAGCAGGTGTGAATAAAAAGTAGAGAATTCCAAGTACTTGGGAGCACCACACACTCCATCTCATTTAGAACTACAGCAACAATTTTCAGGGTTACCTCTCTTGAAAGTCCTGTGCTTACAACATTAACAGGGTGAAGAGAATTTTTTCTGCTTCTATTGCTCTCACTGTATTCAAAGGTTTCTGAGGCATTGCTAATTCTCTCATTTTGATTCTTGTTGTGTTAAATTATTATTACAAACCTTAGCTTGTGGAATTAGGTGGATACTTTTTAACTCACAGCTGGTGTTTTGCTTAAGAATGGACTAGTGAGAGAAACATTTTGCTTCTTTGAAAACCTGAATTCATAACCTGATAGTGATCTGAAGGTTGAGAGCTCTGAGGGTGATGAAGAAAAAGCAGATATGAGTTTTGTGATTATTAAGCAGGTCACAAGATGATTTCTAAAACATAATATGGATTTTCAATATTTACAGTTATATGTCCTGCTTATGGCACAGACATATGGTATATGATCCAGATAAAGCTTGTTCTCTCTCATTTGGTTTGGCTATCAAAGGAAGGCTTTTTTTATATATATTCTGTTATTCCTGGTGACAGCATATGTATAGGCATTTCTGAAAGCAAGTTGATTCCAATTATATAAAAGTATTTTTACAATGTGAGTGAGAAACCACAGTATCAGAGAGTGGACCAAAAAGGCTGTGGGGTCTCCACCCAGGGACATATTCAAGTATTTGGTGGGACAAGGTGGGTTACTACTTAATGTAACTTTGAAGTTACACATGCTTTAAGCAGGAGCTGGACCAAGTGACTTCCAGAAGTCCTTCCACCCAAATTACTGTATGTTTTTGATTTCATATGCATTACAATGGGCTTGTCTAGCTTGGGATGTTGGCTGGTGTAGTTACAATCAGAACACCCCTACAGTTTTACTTGTACGGTTCTACATATTGGTATGGTATCCTGAAGTAAAGGTAGTATATTCTGAGGTTATGGATCTGCTTTGAAAGTAGAGTGTCACTACTCATTTTCCCTGGGCACAAGAAAGGAGGGGAGAGGGAAGATTTTATGCGGAAGATTGCACCTATTTGCAACAAGGTGTTGCTGCAGGGATCCAATGAAAGCATTTTCCATCTCTGCATTGTAAAGGCTGTTTAAATAGCAACATTCAGCTCTTGGGGATCATAGATGATTTTAGCATAATGGCAATATTTTTTATCTTTATGAATCATGTTAATAGCCTCTCATCTCATTACTCATATCTAATAGAAATCAGTGACGTTCTGCAAGAACCAAATGTTCTGCAAGAACCACAGACTTTGTTGGCAAAAGCTTCAGTGTCTCTCTTCCCAAGCACTATCATTTCCTAGGTTGCTTTGTTGCCCAGTGTATCCAGAGTCCCATTTTCTTCTTTCTGCATCCATATTCTGTCCTGATGGCACTGTTTCTCAGCAGATCATATCATGTTTAGAGACAGAAAGATCATCTTTTAGTTTAGATCATAAAGGTAATGTACATGCATGTATTCTGTTTGATAATCAGCATTAGCTTCATAGCAGTGTGAAGCTCTAGCTTAATAGCTCTTTATCTTACCTTTTTTTTGTCTGAATTTGATTATCCAATGTTTTTCAGAGTCAGTGGCAAAAAGAGAAGCTTGAAGTTCTGGAATGCACAAAGTCTATATTTTGACCAGCAGAACCCAAAACAAACCATGCTACCTTAATCAAAATACAATGATGATTTCTATAGTGTCGCACTTTGGGTTGACTCCTACAGAAAACGCTGCCTAGCTGGTTTTGGTTTCCAACAGAGTAAATCACAGTCACAAACCAAAAAAAAAATATCCTGTGGTCAACTGTGCTTGGTAAACTTTGTTCACACAAATTTTTACATATACAGAACAATGCAAACACACCCATATGTCATCTAGAGTTTAAATGCTTTGCTGATGAGAAACTTTGCTTACCTCCTGAGATATAAGCCTTGTTTTCCTGCGCAACTCAAAATTCAAACAATCTTTTATAAAAGCAGTTGTCTCCAAAGCAAACAGTAGAATGCTGATCACTCACTCTGAACCAGTCAATGACACAAGTAGTCACCATTTCAGTTTAGCTCACTTCAGATGTGGAAATTGTAGACCAAAGTGCAAATAGCAGTGCATTTCACAAGGTTGATGCCTTACTGGAGCTCTGAGTGGGTTTAGTTGTGATCTGGACACAGACTGAACAGCGGCTTAACTCTCCAGTTTCCCTGTACCATAAAAAGCAGTAAAAGCTGCCAAAATGAGCTTTTTTTTTTTTTAGAGCTCAGACATCTCTCAGTGGATTTTCCTGAAGACTGGACAGTGACATCTGTGGTGTTGACAATGGTGAACGTATTTGTCCAAGAGTTCTGGGCAATGCAGAATTTAGTTCTGGAAAAACTGTATGAATAGATGGGGATTACTTTTTGCTTTTTTTTTTTTTAAAGTAATTAGTATATCTGAATATATTAAATAAAAAGATTTTTTTTTTCATTTTTTGGGAGGAAGCAACTGCAGTAAACAGCTGTAATAATTAGTTTTATTTCAGGAGCCTAAATTGGAAATTTAGGAGGCTCTCTTAATGTAGGAAGAGACTGTACCTTAGGACTATGTTCTGAGAGGAAGCAGACTTATCCAAAAGATAACGGATGGGAGAAGTTGTCCTTTCAGTGATCAGGAAGAGGTTTGCAGGTTTGCTCAGGGCCTGAGGAATGGGTTTGGAAGTAAAGAGCTGCACCAGTTTGTCTGGGATTAGCAGGAAAGATTAGCCAGGCACACACGGCTGTTTAGATCAGTGTTCAGGTAAGGGAAAGGCTTGCTGGAATTGGGGTACTGAGGAGAGGAGGAACAACACAGGCTTAATCACTTTCAAAGGAGCTTGCAATAGTGAGCCAAAAGTTCCTATGTACCTCAGGATTCATTAAGCCAGACTGCAAACCTGAATAGTAGGTAGATCCATTTCTGTAATATCAGTTTTGCCAAGAGAATGAGTCAAGAGTCCCTCTCATTTACACCAGAATAAATCAGGACCAGAACCCCAATCTTGAGAGCAGAATAATGGAATTAAAACAATGCAAGGGCAGAACTGGACTTTGGCAGTAATCTGAACCCTTTGTGAAAGTAGTTTACTTGGTTTTATGAATCCTTTAATGGAAAATAAAATTGCGCCTCTGAAAGAAACTGCTGTTTGAGAATGGACTCTGTACACCACAGGTGTGCAATATATTTTAAATCTCACACACTAAATGTAAAATGAAGATTGTGGAACTCAAGAGACCCAAAGACAGTTAGTTAAACTATCACAAATCAAAAAGAATGTCCCTACACAAAGGCGGCAGTCTGAGGAGTTAAGTCACAACAGTTTCCTCCTGCCAGAAATCTGTTTCTAAAATACATATTCAAAAATGTCTTTTTTTATCTCATCTGTTATTAACAGACAGACTTACAGAAATGCCTGGGCTTATATACACTAATTTAACTGAAGATTTTACTAATCTTGTATTTACAAGTGTAGCTTGCCCAAATTTAGGGAGAAAGTAGATTTACCTATGGTTACTTTTCCTTTATTCAAATACTTAATGAAATGCTAATAAAAAAAAAACTGTATCACATTAAGTGGGGGAAATTTTGCATTGGAATTGAAATACATTGTGAATAAGAAAGCTCTTAATAGTTATAATTTCAGTAATCCATTGCTCATATAGTACTCATTTGTAAGCACCTAACACACTTGTGAACATTACCTTAAGAATGTATTTCTACTAGTATTTGGATGAAGGCAAATACTGCCAACGATTTGCAGTTTGGAAGTCTGTCTGTAGAGAAATGACAGCTGAGAATACTGACCAAAAACCTATTATCTTTTTCTTTCCGTTAGCTCCATAAAAAGGGAATGAAATTGTAATCTTGCACCTGCCTTTTAATATAATTCTGCATTCACAATTATTATGACTGTCATATCAGGAAGAAGAAAGCTTGAATTTCAAATCTAAGCTTTAGCACGCAGAGCCAACGGTTAGGAAAACAAACTCGGCTTGTGTTCTTCAGAGCATAGGTACACTTTACTCATCAAAAAAACATCAATTTATTTTCTAGCAACAGATTTTTTTGTGTACTTCCTCCTCAGCCTATCAAAGCATGTTGCTCAACAGAGCAAAGGTGGGATTAATTGCACTGCTGTATAATCTAAATTTGTCTGATTATGGATTTATGGGTGTTGATGGTCTGTTTCATAACTCCTCAGAACACGTTTACCAGAGCCCTGGCTTGAGAGTAGCTGCAGCAGGAGTCTGTCACAGACAGCTTTCTGAGGGAGTAAGAGTAAAATCTGGCAATTCCCTCCCATACATGACATCGATAGAGGCAAAGAGGAAACCAGGGAGCGCTGGGAATTCCAGAATCTGATTGTGACAAAGGTGTTATGTGCTACCAGATCCAATTCACTCTTTTCTTTGGACATAGAAAGAAATTAATTATTAGCTAGATGGGAAGAAAACAATAAAATGAGAAGGTTCCTTCTACCCACTCAAGTTGTATCAGTTTAACAAAAATTGCTTCAAAACCCAATGTAGTTAAACTTATGTAAATCCTAGTAAGATACGTTTGTATTGCCTGAAAATCAGATAAAGATGTTTAAATAATTCATACATATTTACTGAATCAGGTATATTCAAAATTAAGAGGATCTACACAGGATTTTGCACTTTAAAAACAGACATTTAGTTTAAAATTTCTTCTAGATCTAGCTACAGACAAAATGGTCCTGTGACAGATATGTGCTGTAAATGCATCCCAATAGGATACCAGCACTTCATATATTAGCTGGTGACATCTCTGCTTCATGTCAGGTAGCAGCAAACCAGTTTATCTTAGTGCTATTCTGAGGCTCAACTATCTCCAAAATGATAGATTATGTGAAGAAGGTTATAGGTTATATATTTTCCTCATTATCTAAATTTACCAATTGCTTTAGCATGCTACTAACTACAGCTTCACAGGCTGAGCATTAGCAGGGCATTGAAATGCAATTGCTATTCATCAGAGAATAGTTGGGCTCAAGACCACAGACTAACCATATTTAGATACTAACACATTTTGCTTGTTAGCAAAAATGTGTAGCAAAAAACTACACTAGATAGTATATGCTGATATGGATGAACTTCGGAGTTTGATCACTTCCTTCAGTGTGTAATTTTTCTTGTTTCGTACAATTGTTTCTCGGTTGTGCCTTCTCTGTGCTGTCCCTTTGCTGGGACCTCATGCTGATTGTCTTGCCTGTGAACAGAATTTCATACTGCAAAAATAAAAAGAGAGTTCCCTTCTGATTAGTAACCATAAAGAAAATTGCATGCAGTATATCCATGTCTTTTCAAGCATGTTTCTACACACTGTTCATTGACAAGCCCTACTATTTGCATCTTTTCCTGCAGACATTGTTGGAAATCTGTTTGCGTCACATAAAGGCAGTTGGTTCCCATGAGTGGCCTCAGTGTGCCTCATCGTCATGCATGAGGTGAGAGAAATTCCTAATATTGACTGTAGATGAGATTTGACATGTGGTTTCAAAAGAAGCACTGCAGTATGTTACACACTAGGAAGCCAGGCAGAGATATTAGTTACCCATTGTGCATCAGTTGCGTTCCTGGTTTAAGACACAAGTAAAAGGTAACTTCTTTTTAAAATTGTCTGTAAAAGCCCTGCCCTGAAAGAATTTTATCTTCATTGTATTAGAAATGAAGATCTGCTTTTCTTCACATTGCTGTGCAGTCCAGACCAGTATAAATAGCAGTGTCTTTCAGACAATATCAGAGACACCGCATACAGACGGAGAAGACAAATAGCTGGTCTTTAAGTTGATCAACTGGATTGTCAGGAACTCAAGGTAAGTTCATACCACATTGAAATCAGATGGTGACTCAAGATGGTGACTTAATATTTGTCCCTTGATGAAAAGCCATAACCGGTGTTCGGTTTAATCATTCAAAATATATCTGAGCTGGTATGAAACAGGGGTGGCAAGGTGACAGGAAAGTGCAGTCTGTGTGCAGACTGCTGCATGGCTTGTTCTTCTGCCTGTGTTCATGGAGCTGCAGTGCCCGAGATGCGTCATGGCGAGCAGTGCTTGAAGAAGGTGCATCCTCTGAATGGACAGGTTTGCCTGAGGGATGTCTTCTTTCTGATGTGGACAATAATCCCCTAGCCAGGGAGGCACGTTCGGCTGCTTACCAAAATGATACAGAGCAGCATAAGATTCAAGGGGAAGCTCTAAAGCCATATGCAGGAGCAAAGCGTATGTGCAAAAGGAGCGAATGTACCTGACCCTCCACTGTCTACTACAGTGCTTGGGGCAGCTGTCCCAAAAATTACCTGCTGCTGGACTAACATCTCAGCAGCCTTGATGAAAATACTTGGTGCCTTCAGTGCAAATTTTATGTAAAAGTCACAAGTCTTATTTTGCCCCTCAAACTGAGCTCTTCTCAGATGGACTAGAAAAATGTGGCTAAAGGTTTTCTTCATGGAATGTCTCTCCTTTTTCTCTAAATCAAAGAAACCCTCTTCCTTGTGGATTGACTGGGGAAAAAAAAATGCATATTTTCCCTGGAAAGGATTTTCACTGGAAAGAATGGATACCAGTTGAGCCAACATCAGCTCCAAACATCCTCTGCATTTTGTTGGGCTGTAGCAAAATGCAGCCCTAGGCCTTTTGTAATCACAGCTGTTAATACCATTAACATTTGTCTTGAAATACATTTATATTTCTGCTCAGCCTCTCTTGATCCTTCTTCCTTCTTTCTTTTGTTCCTTTAAGTACTTCCACAGTTAATCATTAATGACAAGTGAAACTCTTTTGCACTGAGTAAGGGGAAACAGTTGAGGAAATCCAAGACACTTTTATTTTAAGTGTCTACATGACTCTGATGAATTCTCAATGACCTTAACCACCAGAATACAATCACAAAAGCAAAGTGGCTGTAACTGAGAGGCAGTTTTTTCAAAGAACCCCTACTCTCAGATCCACCCTCAGTTTAAACAAAACAGGGTTTTCCAGGCAATACAGAAAGCACTGTACACCTGATACTCCTCTGCTACTCATCACCTGTGAAACCGAGATGTAGTAGGGAATCTGCCTGCTTTAGAAGTGTCTCTCTGCAGACCCCAATGCAAGGGATGCTGCAAAAAGAGCCAAATGGCCAAGGTCTAGGGGGCAGTGGGAATGATCAGACTGATTTTTCTGTGAACCGAACCCACAGACACTTTATCTCTGCTCAGCTCTGAAAATGATCCTTCATGTAACTGCCCAAAATAGGGGCAAAGTAGAAGTAATGTTTCAGAACACTTCTAAATTTTACCAATGACAACAGGACAGTTATGAGTGTTGAAATATTCAGTATGGATACTGAATACAGTATGAATCTTGAAAACTGTTGCTCTGCTGAGTGTTAGTTTCAGAATGAGAGAAAATTCAGTGCACAAAAGAAATCACACTTCAATGCATAAAGCAAACCAACCACCATGAAGTAAAAATGAGGTGAGTTTTCTTCCCATCAATGTGCAAAAAATCCATTTAAAAACAGGGCTTTTAAATACACAGCAGCAATATCAAAAATAAGCAAATTCAAACCGATTTCTTAAACACACAATAAAGACTGTCAAGGCATGTGACGCAGAAAATGTTTTCTGCTAATATGTGCTTTCTTGAGGTAGATAACCTAGGGAGCAGTACTGACACATAGTTTAATGGATTTTTATGATCGTCTCCACCCTCTAGTCAATATATTCTTCTGTTTCACGGTAGGTCGTCCTCATTTTCCTCTTGCTGAGTAAAGCTGGTGGATTACTATGCAGAGTCTACCACGCAGATTTTCCCCTGTCTTCTAGCATGGGGACTCTTTGGCACTTACAATGCACTTTAATTTTATTGTGTATTTCAGTGCGGGATATCACAGGGTAAGTAGCACAACACTGAATGTACTTTAATTCAGGACGCTTAGCTAATGTTAAAGATAATTATTTTTTCTTTATTTTAAATATGCAGGCTACTGTACAATTGAACTATGTAATTTTTAGAACAGAGATATAATTCAGATTTGTTGTCACCTAATTCTGCGCTGGCTTCTGGCTATGAGAGAAATCTGTAACATATGTGGGTTTCTAATGGCACATCTGAAAGGGAGAGATCTGCCCAAAATATCTACTGTGGCTATCAAATGCCTTTTGATTCAGTGATTATAGATAGAGTAGCATATGTTCCTTTGGACTTGTGTGTAACTGGTGTTCCTTTGGTCTGGTGTGTAACAGTTTAAAGAGAGAACTGAGTGGAGCGTAAATGGCAATGTTGTCACAGCTTTCTGTTTCTCATGGAGGAATAAATACAAAAAAAAACAGTAAAGAAAATTTCCTTGGTTGATTTGTCTTCAGCCCTTCTCTCCTTAGCTTTCGCTCAGTCTGTTTTCCAGTCACTTTGTGCGTGGTATTGATTAAATAGATTTTGTTTGTGTGATATTCACTCTTAAGCTACCTAGTTTTTCTGAATATCGTTGCTCAGATTTTGAGGGGTAGTGTGGATAATCACAGTGATGCCTTCACTTAAAGACAGTACAAGTACAGTAAGGAGAGTTAGGGAGGGGGACACTAGAGACTGGAACTGAACTGTGACTCCTGGAGCTGAGGAGCCGCCATCAGAGCGTGTTAAGAACCGCTACTGTGGCCTTGCGGTTCTGGAAATCCCTTAGCTGTGCAAAGCACCCAGCCATGCATCCATGCTGTGTATTCTGGTGATGCCATTCCGGTCTAGTGTCAGCTCACCTCTGCAGTTATAACTGTCCTTGCTGTGCATCGCTTTCAGGGTAAATTAGAGGAAGAGCTGAATGAGATGACAGCTTGGAGTTGGGAGGGATTTGCAGGGAATACAAGCTTTTCAACAAATGCCTATTAGATATGTGGTACAGCATTTTACTGGCACTTACCTACTTTGCTTTGTAACAGTGGGGGTGACAATGCCATGGAGAAGTTAATAACAGCGCTTTACTCTTATATTGGCTTTGTTTGGGCTGAGCTGAACCGAGGCAGCCATCCTATAGCTCCACCGGTCTAGGAGAGCTGTTGTTCTTTCAGTTCAATGGGATACAGAGCAGAAGATCCTTTCACCATTAGAGGGACTAAAGATTGAAGATATCTCGTTGTTTGTCTCATTCTTAAAGTTTTATCATGAGGACATAAGGACAGACTGAAAGATGGATGGTGAGACATGTATGAAGCCTTGGGTTTGGGTACTAATTCAGTAAGAATACCCAAAGGCATATGATAAAGTCCCTTTTGTGTTCACAATCTATGTCTCCATTATGTACGTGTTGTTAAAAAAATCTTTATTGTGCATTTTTTGAGTCACTAAATCCACAGAGGCCTCACTATGTAATATTTTATTGGCAGGATCAAGCAAAGACCAATTGGTGGCTTGGGAACATGGGAGCCTAAAGCAGGTAACTGCATGTCATTAGAGCTGCTATCGTCCTGGGCAGGTTCTGAGAATAGGAGTTCCTCTTACTTACATGACTGTGTTGTGCTTCAGCTTACCTCACCAGATGTGATTTTAACAACAATTCAAGGCCATTTTGTGACTGGACCCAACCTTGCAATGTGAACCAGGGACTGTGGATACGAACCAAGCATGACACTCCAACTGATGGAACAGGTCCCAGTGGGGACTATCCCGATGGAAGTAAGTGCTCAGCTGAGCCTGATTTCTTTTCAGAAGACAGCTTGACAAGATTGTTTGTTTGTTTGTTTAATGAGATTCATGAAGCCCTTGGTATATGTCAGTTTGCTTTCCTACCAGCATCTGACTTTGACTTTTTCACCGTGTAAATCACGTGATTACAACCGGGTTGCCCTGTTAAGGACTGGAAATCTTCATCAGTGCAGGAAAGCTGAAGAATACTTAATATCTTACAGAGATGTGCAGCATCTTCAGTGATGTGCAGCAGATCATTATTGAAGAGTGTTTTTGTAGCCAAATTACACTGATATCAGTTAATGGCAATAAACATAATAATTGCTGACACTGACAGTAGATAACACGCACATTGGTAGAGTGTTACAAGATCACATCTGAAATTAAAAAAAAATCTTAAAAAAGCTATTCCTCAGCTATATGTAATTGAAAAAAACTGACGTCTAATGAGATTATATCATCAAGAGAATGGGTAAAATGACTCTATCCCTATGTGTCTGAACCACTAGCCCTGCACTAACTTCCTTCCATTAATGGGGAATCAGTTGGCAGTCATATTGCTTTTTACAATTATCCCCAGATTGGAAAGAAGCAACTGTCAGGCTCAGTAATTAGTTGGACTTCCTGTTAAATTATTTTCTACATTTTTACTCATAAAAATATAAATTCTTTGTTCAAGAGAAATGAAATGCTTTCAAGTTAGATTGATGCGAATAAAAATGGTTTACTTTTTGAAATGACACAGAACATTTAACATCAGATTACTTACATTTCCCTCTCCCCAGTAAAAATCCTAAAATATTCGACTGGATTTTGGATAGTATGTAGGAGCCATGGTGTCATTCATTTCTGTTTGATTCCTTTACATAGTCAAGTGAGAGAAAATTAACTTTAAATATATTGGGGAAATTTAACTTTGATCTTACCCCAGAGAATTTGTGGGAACTCAAAAATCTTCAGACCTAGTAAATATCTTAATATTCTTTTCCCATAGGAATTGATTTATCTCATATTGAATCAATTCAAACCATATTACAGATAATTTCCTCATTCTCAAAGGAAACATTCTGTTTTTCTTAATTTTGGAAAGCTTCATTCCTTTTCGTAATATCAAACCAAATATTTTGGTGGGTTGAATTTTTTTTACACATTTCATTATGCAGTAAATTCTGTATTTCTTGCTGTCCCTTTCATTTTGAGATGAAAACAAATATTGAAGAGCTTTTTTTTTTTGCTTCTACCAGGAATTTTCTCATCTTGTGACCAAAACTTTTTTTTTAAAGAATGTATCCTCTAAGTACAGTAGATTTCATTATTTTTCTTTGAGGAAAGAAGAAACTGAATATGGATCAAAGGAGCAATGTAGCAGGAGGTGGTGTCTCTCGGAAGAGACAAACATCTTTATTTGTGAGCCCAAAATAACTGTTTGTAAGCTCGGATGTACTTGCTTTGCTCTGCAGCTCGTGTTCTACTTTGGGTAACTACATTGTGCTAACCATCAAACTGCATACATATTCTTTGATTCTTTGTACTGTTTTTCTTCTACAGCTTTATTGCTGAAGGTGCTTTTGATTTCTTCCAGAGTTGGGTTGTACTTCAGTTTTAAATGACTTTTAGCAGGATTCAAAGATTAAGGAATACTTTTATTCTTTTAACTCTGCAGATGGCTATTTCATCTATCAAGAAGCAAGTAATCTGATCCCATTTGACACTAACAGACTTGAGAGCCCAACTATTGTGGTATCTGAAAATATTTGCATAGACTTCTGGTACTACATGTTTGGGTCAGAAGACCAGAATGAGCTGAGAGTGCTTATTCAAGATACAGGAGGGGAATTTGTCGTTTGGAGTCGGAAGGGAAATCAGAGTTCCTCGTGGATATACGGTGCAGTTACTCATAATTTTTCAACACCGAGAATAATAAAGGTAATGTATTTTTGGAGTAGATTTCTTTTTGCACATAACATGTACAATTTGTCACTCTTTCGCAGACTGTAAAGAGTTGGGCATATAAGTTCAAAAATATAACTAAGGTTTTCTTGGTTTACATTTTGCAAATATGTAGCCTCATGCTCTGTGCCGATGAACTAAGAGAAGAAACTACCCCCTGAGTTTCACTGGTGCTGTTATTCAGGGGATAAAATATGCTTATTCTTTTTTACATATTTATGTATTTTATGCTTCCTCTTTTTACTTCCTTTCCTTCCTCATTTTACCATGACATCATGGATTTTAGGTGCCATAATCCAATGTACCTTGTTTTGCTGTGAGTTAAGATTTAAACTTTGGGATGCTGCCTGCATTGGACTCCTCTGCAGAATTCAGAAACCTAATCCATTTATCAGCCAGCAAAATAGAGGACCATGTTTCCTCAAGTCCTTACCTTATTACAGAATATTTTTTTTAGCCTTCTAAGGAAAGCTGGGAAAACTGCTCTACCCTCAGCTTCTTTGACGTCTTTGGAGGCATACTCACAAGTAAATTTTGAAAATTTGCTGAAAATGTGGATTGGCCTGAACAGTTCACTTTGCTTCCTGCCTAGGTCATTTTTGAAGCTGTCCGGGGACTGACAGAGTATGGGGACACAGCACTGGACAACGTGGGAGTAAGGGATGGGGTCTGTGGTAAGTCTATGCACATCACAGTGCACACTTTTTACTCATCTCTGTTTAAGATGACAATCATTTAATTTCACACAGAGTAGAAAATTCTCACAACTCCAAGCCACACACAAAAAAGTGACACACATTTATTGACACAACAGCATTTATAGACACGTCTATCATTAGAATGTTTTTTATTTTGTCTGAGTTTCTTCCCAAATCTTTCCTCATCGTCACAAACATAGTTGGAGTAAGATGTTTCTTTCTCTGAAAAGTGTCAATTTTCAAGAGTTCCAGCAAGCTTTACCTCCTTTTGAGTTTGCAGTGTGTCTCTAAACTTAAGCAAGTCTATACACAGTTGTTTTGCGTTCCAGTTAAATGTTCAACATTTAACAGCAAATGTGTATCTGTATGAGTCCTGCAAACACAAAGCACTGCTATATGCTACACAGAAAAATAACAGCCAGTCAATAAAGCTGAGATGTACCACTGGCTCTGACTGTGAATCTGCAATTTGAGCTTGGTCTGCCCCTCTAACAAACCAGCCAAGACTGTCACGGGCTGTAGATGGCTGGGATCTGGGAGTGAACTACAGTTTCAGATTATTTAGTGCTATTCACACAACACTTAAAATCTGAGTTGTGCAAGAGCCTTCTTGAATGTAACATAGGAAATTTCTTTATGTCTTAATAGAAACCACCTCTCTTTGTGAAGCACTGTTTGTATACAGGCAATAAATGTCTCAGATTTACATGAATGAGGTTCATGGAAGGATAAAGAGTTCCATTCAGGGCTAAACTCTCAGAACATGCTATTTTCTTTAAAATTCAGTGAAAAAAAATACCTGGGGGTTAATTTTAGGTTCAGGTAGAGACAGTACTTAGTGTTCCCAGGCACATCAGCACATGTTTCAGCCACTGGATGGTGCACTAATGTAATCCCAAGATACAAGAGAAAGGTGCTCCTGTCTCTATTCAGCTGTATTGCTACTAATAAAAAGAAAATTAAGTGGATTATTAGCTCTGATGAAAAGCAAATTCCCCCTGCCCTTTTTGTTTCCATGAGAATGTTTGATTGAATAGTATTTTTAATCAAACACATGAATAAACAAATAAACGCCTATTTCCTAGATGAAAAAGTAATTTTCAAGACAACTTTAACAGGCAGCCTTTTGCTTATTATGCTGGTGTTCCTGTTGCCATTTGCAAAAATTTCTCACCTTACATCTTGAGGGGCAGGAATGTTAGGAAGAAGTTTCTCCTGTTCTTTGTCTTATCCTTATAAAAAGTTACCTTCAAGCCTATTCCTTTGAGCATACAGTCATTTTCAGAATTTCTCTAATTTTTCCTATTTTTTTTAAAAGTTAAAGGCACAATTTAGAACTGAATGTGCAAAACCTGAGGTTGCACAGCAGCAGGGAGATTGATGTGGAGAAGTGGGCATGTAAGAAGCAACTGTACAAGGTGCCCTTCTTGTACAGTGAGTGTTATCAGCCATTCAGTCCACAGTGGAGCACTCACAAGAGTGCGATGGGAAAGTTTGTTTTGTGAAGGAGTAGGAATGAGTAAATTCATGTTCTGAAGGTTTTGGTCAGTCTGTGGTATTTCCAGAGACCTGGAATCCCAATTATTCAGAAGTCATCAATGGAATGAGTATGGCATCAAGAACATGCCTACCTTGGTTCAGCTAGTTCACACATGCATTTTCTGGTGGATGAATAATAGGTGCAGAAGGTGCTAGAATGTGTTAGCAAGCAGAAGTAGGCATCAGCAAATTCTCCGCAACATCATTGTTCATTGTGTCTGTCATGAGGAAGCTCTTAGAGCTCTCACTTTCCAAAGAAATAAAAATCCTTTTGAAAAAATAACAAACCTCTCTAATTAGAAAATACCATTGCCCTGAGAGTCATTTGGTTCTGCTGTGTCACACCTGCTGGCAGACTACTCATTCCCTGTCCTGTCAACACTTGCAGTGTGTATGACCTTCACTGCCTTAAGGTACACAGCAGAGGGAATCACATATCCAGTTGAACATACATTTCCGGCTTCAGAGAAGCACGCAAGAACAAGCTCAGTTACTGTCACCCAGGCAGCAGTCAGACAAGCTCATCTAAGAACTGAAAAGACACATATTTCTTCAAATGCTAATTTTTAAATAGAGGCACTTCCACTTTCATCACTAAAAAACCCTCCTAATTTAAGCTGGTAAAGAGTATGCAGAAATTCACATATGTTGGTGGGTGCATAGTATATACTCCTTAATGTTATAGCTCATTGTATTGCCCTCTCTTTTCTACCAACAGGTGCAGTTCCCACCCCTGTGCCACCAACACCTACACCAACAAAACCTCCAGTGATAATTCCAGTGACAGGTAATTTTAGCCAAACACCTATGCTAGCCAATCCATTGTAGAAGAGCACCTGAGGTTTTTTCTAATAGCGCTACTTACTTAGTCTAATTAATTTCTCTGGGTATGTCTCCACAGCATTGTTCTACTCAATGTAAACTTGTCATGGCTTCAGTTCTCCCACGTGTAACATACATAAGAGAGATTGCTATATTTTGCTACTGCATAGCGAAAGTAGGAAGTGGCTTCTCTAGATGCACTCCTGTGTTAACAAGAACATCTTCCTTTTTCATGTCTCTAAAAGCAATTTGCAGTATATATGGGGACCCTCACTATTACACATTCGACAAACAGCGTCATGACTTCATGGGCACCTGCACCTACACCCTGTCCAAGCTGTGCGAGAGCAACAGCTCCCTGCCCTACTTCAACGTGGAAGCAGCCAACGAGTACAGGGGAAGCAACACGCGTGTGTCCTATGTTCGATATGTGGACATTGATGTCTATGGCCTCAGGATCAATCTGGGTCAAAACAGAGTTGTTAAGGTAAGGTTGGAGCCCACTGTATTTCAGCAGTGACTTCTAGTGTGAATGTAGAACTTGTAGTACACTGGGTATAAATCTCCAGCAAACATCCAGCGATGTTTAGAGGAGAATCAGAGAGTTGGGTGTAGGAGTAGTGTGGAGTCTTATAAAGTAAGTATTGGGATTTTGTAACTGAAAACACAGGCTAATTTTGTGCTGTATGGCTAAGCGATGGCGCTACAAGTGACACTCCAAATAGAGTTGGTGGGTTATCCTGCCTTTCTACCTTTACTCCCATCCACAAGCATGGTCTGCAGCAGGGAAGAAAGAGGCATTTACCCCTTTCTGTCTGTGCTGGTGATTATTTCCTGATCTGGTAAAGTGGCTTGCAAAGCTGCATGCTCATCCCTGATACCTAGTTATTGCTCATCACCAATAACAGTTGATGAGAGTCCTCAAGAGACAATCTGATTACCTTCCTCATACTGATTGTGTTGTTTGAGCCATCCCTGTGTTTTTAACATTTCTTTGTGGCTCTTTTCCGCAGTATGAAGGGCCTGGCAGGTGAAAGGTTTTTGATTCAAAACATACAATAAATGAATAGAACATTTTATTTCAACACCGTCCTTTTTATAAGAAAGTAGTATTGTGGTTTTATAACAGGAGACAAAAGTTCAAACGTATAATAGGAACTTTCTCATCTGATCTTAGAAACACAGTGAAATTAATATGCATGCTTTTCCATCTGTTTCTTTTTTGTATCTTGCCTTTGTATTTCTTCATGATTTCATTATTTATGTTTCTACCTATATATATAATAACAACAGATATGTATACATGCAAGTATATGTTAATTTTAGCCTGTATATGAACATGTATGTATGTACATGTATGTACAAGTATATGTAGACTTCTACTTAGACAATCTTGCTTTCTATTGTCTGAAATTTCATATATAAAGAAGAAAAGAAAAAAGAAAAATAGAAAAACAAAAAAGAGAAGGCCTTCTCTAGGTCTGTTTAATGCTCAAATTTTTCTGAGTATTCATTCTAGTTCACATTTTTTTGAATCTTACATTGAGTACTTGCTTGATCAGAATGAAAAACAGAAGAAAAAAATTTATATAAGCAGATAAGATAATGCTGACAAACCACGCAAAGCTGAAGATGAAGTTCACCGAGCCCATGCTCTGAGCAGACACCAGTTCATTCCTTTTGGAACTGGAAAGCTGTATAGCTCCATTAGTGTGGTCCTGAGCCTCTACTTTGTATGCCCATATATGCTGTATATGTTAAACAAGGCTTAGAAAAAGACAATGTTCTTACAAATCAGTAAGGCCCATTGTGCAAGGCTTATGCTCAATGAAGGGATGTGATCTGAAAGGCTTATCATGAAAATACTTCTTTTAAAGCTAATATGAAGATTGTCTCTCCCTGTGCCTGCAGGTTGATGGAGTCAGCCAGGTGCTTCCCGTGACCCTGGCGCACAGTGTCAGTATTTCCATCAGCGGGCAGTATGTTGTGGTTATTACTGATTTTGGACTGACGGTCAAGTTTGATGGAGGTCACAGAGCAGAAATCACTCTTCCCAGCACCTACATGTCTAAAGTCTGTGGAATATGTGGGAATTATAATGGACACAAAGCAGATGACTTCCTTAACCCAGATGGAGAGATGGAAACAAACTCAGCCAATCTTGGAAATAGTTGGCAGGTTTACAATGATTCCAGGTAGGACTCCAATAATGATATCAGGCCTTAGATGATGGCTATCTAATGAGCAGTATTTTAAGCAACTATTGTATATGGGCCAAAAATGTCATCCACACACTCTTGTGAGTTTTTACTTACTTCATTTGTCTGGGTAAAGTTTCACAGGAACTTCAGCTGTGCCAAAAAGAAAAAATGAATAAACCATCTTCAAATGCCCACAATTCAGTTTACAGATATTGTTTACTTTCACACATATATTATTAAATGATCATAGATGTTTAAATGAAAATGTTTTTACTTCTTGCCTGCCCTTCCTAAACACTTTCTATGTGCAAAACTTGTTTTTAGACTTAAAAGAAAACCAAAATTAAAATTTAGATTTCTTCCAAACTACTCAAAAGTTATAAGGGTGAAATAATATTAAAATCTGAGTCTCTATCTTAACTGTTGGAGAAGTACAACTTTCAAATATGTCATGCTTAGCTTGCAGCCAGCTCTGCAGTTTTATTAAGTATGATTTCAATCTTGGATATTTGTGCATGCAAAGTTCATCAATGAATTTTTCCACATCTTTTTTTTTTTTCCACTAGGTGCATGCCAGATGATGGTCATACCCCAAATTGCACTGCTGATGAAAAACAAATGATCCAAAGTAATGAATACTGTGGCCTAATCACTGATCCTGAAGGTCCATTCCAGAACTGCCACTCAGTAATTGATCCACAGAGTTATTCTGAAGCCTGCCAGTATGATCTGTGTGAACTTCATCTGGATGATGCAGCACTCTGTCAAAACCTGCAGGCCTATGCAGATGTGTGCCAAGGTGCAGGAGTTCTTCTGAAACCATGGAGAAATGCAACCTTCTGCCGTATGTATCATAGATTAATGGAAATTACTTCTGGAAGATAGAATTAGGACTGCCTAAACACTACAAGATACTATTTTGAATTCATACATGGTGAATCTTGATTGATGAAGCTAGCAATTTCAGCAATAGTTATATGGTTCAGTTCTAGTTCTTTAGCAAACTTTGACCAGAATAGTTAAACCATTTCTGGAGGAAAGGAATACATACTGTCTAACCTATTTTAAAATGGAATTGTGGGCTTTTCATTTGAATTTCTCTAGTGCCTCTTTACTTTTGTTCTGTGGTATTAACTATGCCAAGGACATTTGTCCTAGAGAGTATTTTATATTCTGAGAGAGATGTGCCCAAGCTATAGTATCTTTAAGAAGAAAAAAAATATATCATTTTGCAATTGCCCACTAGGCATTTGAGAGCTTCACACGGTGTCCCCAAGGGGAGGCTGAGATGCTTTCTCTGGCGAACCCAGCCCTACTACCCCACAGGGTGGATGATGGAAACACTGTTACTGGCACCAGCTTTCATTTCCCTATGTGTGAAAGAAGAGGGAATGTCAGATGTTTGTCCCTATGGATCTGGGGGAAAGCATCAGAGGTGCCCTGAACAGGCATAGTGACTGGTGAATTCAGATGGGGGAGGAGGGGACACAAACACAGGCATGGAGTGCAAGGCTGTGACAGAAGTGAGAAGCCTGTGAAAGGGAGACTGTTTCCATGCTAGTGGGAATGGAGGATGCAGAAATGAGGGTGGGGAAGAGGCAGAAAAAGACAGATCCAAGAGAGATGTTAGGTGTTGAAGTAATGGGCAGAGGTCTATGGTTAAAGTGAGATGGGAGCAGAGTCTCCTTGTGTGAATATTATTAAAGATTAAATAATGATCATTCATCAAGTATTCAGGCACATGTCACAGGAAATAAAAGTCACTCTGTCTTTAGATGGGATTTAAATACTCTCTGGTAGAAAGTCCTGAGCAGAACTGCTCACACCAGGAGTGATGCAGAGAACTTGAAATATTGATTTAGTGCACCACAGTGTCTTATACGTTCTGTGCCCTGAAGGAGATGGGGAGCCTGCAGAAAGAGACTGCTCTGTAAGCAGTTTGGAATAAATGAAACCTGATTTCTTTTGGATTTTTGTTTCATGATTGGTTGCAATCTTCAGCTGGAAGAGTTTCTCTGCTGGGGACACTATTAAGATTCTTTTTTTCCCATATTGGGTTTCTAAGCAGCAGTCAGCACTCTGCAGCTGTTCCTTCTGCTGAAGGAGCTTGCAGAATCGCTCCTCTTTGCCTTGCTTCTATCTCATTTGTTGGACTTGAATTATATTTTTGTCTCATACTCACCTTGAAGAATTGTTTCCAATAAGACAGCTGGGTCAAACTTCATCAATAGGGGAATAGATGGAGAAAAGTACAAAGTAATTGTTTGAGCACTTCCTCCTTCGGGCAGTAGGCTAAAAATAGACCTAGAATATGATATTAAAATGGAACAGCAATGTATACATATATAGAAACTGAATGAGGATTGCTCATGCAACTTCAGTTCTGAAAACTTCTCACCTGAAAATGCTTGTATTTAAAGTCTGTAGTTAGACTGGCATTTTTCTATGTGTGTGTAGCAATCTAAAAATACAGCAGAGAACTAACACACCCTGATTATTTAACAAATATTACAAATCTTGATGAATTGAAAAAGTATGAATTAAGGAACTGCTATATAACTAGAACTAAAAAACAGATCTGTAAGGAAGATGTAACACCTAAATAGGACAAAAGTGTGACAATTATATCCCCAGAACCCCAGAATATAGGGATTCCAAACAACCATCAGGATAGGAGGTTTCTGGGAAATTCTGTTTAGGAGTGAAACTAAATAATCAAATACTTATAGAAAGACAAGACTGGTAAGATGATGAAGACATGCATCAAACTGCCCGAGGACTTCAGGATATCCCCAAACATGTGACACATGTGAAAGCAAAAAAAAAAAGAAAAAAAAGAAAGAAAAAGAAAAAGAGTTAAATGCTCAGGATTAACAGAGGAAGTTTTATTTCATTATACAGCACCAGCTTGCCCAGCCAACAGTCACTACGAGTCATGCGCGGCAGCATGCCCAGCTACCTGTGTTGACCCAACAGCGCCTTACACCTGTGGCCTGCCGTGCGTGGAGGGCTGTGTGTGTGACAGTGGGTACCTGCTCTACAATGACCGCTGCGTGCCCAGCCAGCAGTGCGGCTGTTGGCACAACGGGCAGCACTACCCCGTGAACTCGGAGTTCTGGACGGACAACACCTGCTCCTCCAAGTGCACGTGTCCAGGGCGCGGGAGCAAAGTGCAGTGCTCTGATGCCTCGTGCCCAGCAGACCAGTACTGTGGGGTGCAGAACGGGAAACCCGACTGCTTGCCATACTCTTACGGCATCTGCCACATCCACGGGGACCCTCACTACAACACCTTTGACAGTGTGACGCACAACTTCATGGGCAACTGCACCTACACGCTGGCCAAAGTGTGCTCCAACGGCACCTCCCTGCCCTACTTCAATATTGAGGCCAAGAACGAGCAGCGTGGCAGCCCCAGGGTGTCCTACGTGCGTGAAGTCCTGGTCGAGGTGTACGGAGAACGCATCACGATTGTCAAGAACGAGCGGAGCCAAGTGCTGGTAGGGAGCTGGGCTGGCGGCAGCGTGATGTGTTGGCCAGGGGCGGGTGGCTTTTCTGGCAGGCTTTTGCCCGAACCGGACTCTTTGGTCCCAAGCGTGGGTGGGCTCCCCACAGAGCACTGGGGCACTGTCTCCCTGCTGTTTGCGTTGTGGAAGGGCTGTAGGATGAAGAAGGCAGAAGGGGAGAGGGAATGGGGCCAGCATAGAGCAGAGGCCCCCACNNCGTGGGTATGAGGGGCGCGTGGGCACCAGGGTGCTGTGGTGGGTGCTGGGGCCTGTTTGCTGCGGGAGGGAGGCCTCAGGGAGGCTGTGTGCGAGGGCCCACTGGGTTGTGTCTGCCCTAGGTGAACGGGGAGCGCCGGACCCTGCCGGTGAGCGCAGCGGGAGGCGCCGTCAGAGTGAGCTTGAGCGGCCGCTACATCGTGCTGGAGACGGACTTCAACCTGACAGTGTCCTACGACGCCGACCACTCGGTGGAGGTGAAGGTGCCCACATCGTACTTCAACCTGACGTGTGGCATGTGCGGGAACTTCAACGGCCTGCGACAGGACGATTACATGATGCCCAATGGGCAGCAAGCCGCCGACTCCAACGAGCTGGGAGAGAGCTGGAAGGTCCCCAGTGGGGACAATGACCCCTACTGCGGTGTCCCTGATGAGCCTGAACCCTGCAGCACAGAGGAGGAGGAGCTCTACCGGTCGGACGTCTTCTGCGGCCTGCTGACCGCCAGGCCGGGCTCTTTTGAGAACTGCCATGCCGTGATCAACCCGCAGAGCTACTTTGAGGCGTGCTTGTACGACCTTTGTGCCCTGGGCAGCGGGCAGGAGGTGCTGTGCGGCGCTCTGGAGGCCTATGCTGACGCGTGCCAGGCAGCAGGCGTGACTCTTCTGCCCTGGAGGAATGCCACCTTCTGCCGTGAGTTTATTTTGTGAATAGATTCTTTGATTTGCTCCGTTGTTGTCTGAGGAAGCCGCTTTCAAAACCTCACCTAACCCAGATCTTTGACATTTTTCCTATACATTTGCGCTCAATATATTGAGGGATAATAATCTATAACATTCACAGCATGATATTTTTCCTGCATTGAGCATGGAAAGTGGGTGTTTTTTTTTCTAGAAACTGTGCAGAGGGATAGCTGTGGATTCCTGACATTGTTTCACTTCATCTATACTGGATATTTGACTTTCATATGTCTTTTCACATGTCATTACTATAGCAGCCCATAGACTTCTATAAATGTACCAGCTAAATATTTGATGTGGTGTAAAGAGGCCTAGTTTTATTGGGAGTTGTATGTGCTTAGCAGACAGAGTATATGTTTTAAACATTCATGTCTTTCTCATCTAGCACTTTTTCTCTTTTTTCCCTTGTATCTAAATCAGATAGGAATTTCAGTCTCCAAAGAAATTTCTGAAGAAACACTGTCACTTGTTCAAAGTAATCTGATTTTTTTATGGCGCTTTAATATGAATTGTGTTCATCACATAAGAGCCTTTTCTTGTTTTTCAGCTGTTACCTGCCCTTCCAATAGTCATTACAACCCATGTACCAGTGCTTGTCCTGCAACTTGCCTTGACCCTCTTGCATCAAATAACTGCAGTCGACCTTGTGTGGAGGGCTGTGAATGTAACACTGGTTTTGTCATCAGCGGTGGACATTGTGTATCCATGAGTAACTGTGGTTGCCTTCAAAATGAAAACTATTATGAGGTTCGTTTGGCACTTACTTCAGGGACTTATTTCACAGCTTTCCAATAACATGAGCTCGTTTTAATTCTTTTTGTTTTCGTTTTGTTGTTTCCAACAGAAAGGAGAAACTTTTTGGCAGAGAAACTGTGCAGGCCAATGTATATGTTCTGGAAATAACACTGTATTTTGCAATTCAGACACATGCCAAGTAAGCGAAGTTTGCAAGGTGCAGAATGGACTTTTAGGATGTTATCCATTGAATCCTAGCACCTGCCACATTTTTGGGGATCCACATTATATCACCTTTGATGGCAGACTGTATCATTTCCAAGGAGACTGCAATTATACAGTTGTTGAGACCTGCACAAATTCTTCTGAGTGGTTTTCAGTGACAACCAGAAATGAACATAGAGGAAATCCAACTTGGACAGCCTTGAACTCCATTGCTTTTACACTGAAAGATCTTCACGTTGTTGTGAAGAAAAACAAGGAGACCTATGTAAGTACTATACTTTAAAGTCAAAAAATCCATTGCAGCTGTGCATTCCCTCTTTCGGTCCCACAGAACTATATCAAAGTTCTCTGCTTTTTTTTTTAAACCTCCAAGACTGCACATACCAGAGAGCATAGAAATGTGTTTTTAAGAAGGCCTAGATCAATATAGCTTCCTTCTGTCCCTTCAAATATTCTCAGCATTAGCCGGTAGAAAAAAAACAATATCAATACAATGGATCAATAATAGAAATATGCTGCTGAACTAAATATAATTCTGAGTTTTACTGATCTGGTCTTTAAAAATGAAACACCATTTTTGCCATACACTCTCACACTCATTTAAATAAGCTATTCAAAGTATTACTATTTGTGTAGTTTTGACAACATGGAGCTAACCTTGTGCTACAAACCCCTACCCGAGATGGAATAATTATATGTCTGGTTAGACTCTGTTAAGCTTCAAACTGCTGTGTGTACATTACTCACTAGAATAAGACCTGGTAATGGAAGCTATACTATTCACATTTTGGACATCTACTTTGTTCCCGGAAGCCCTCTTGACTTCTGTGCTTGTGTGGGTTTTTTATTTTCTTTAGGTGAATGGAGTCCAGGTTCATCCTCCTGTGGATTTGAAACATGGAACCAGAATAACTTTAAAGGAACACTATGTGGTCATTGATACCTCTGTAGGGATCCAGGTGGAGTTTGATGGTGACCAGGAACTTTTAATTCAGGCTGATGAAAGTCTCAAAGGACAGCTGTGTGGTCTGTGTGGGACATACACTGACAACCAGCTGGATGATTTCCTAAAACCAGATAAAGTCCTGGAACAGGATCCAAATAAATTTGGTGACAGCTGGGTAGTGAAGGATGATGACTGGATGTGAGTATCTGATATATTACAGCAAATAGTATAAAGCTGAAACATGAAGATTCAAGATGAAAGATTAATATGCACTGATTTATGTTCTATAGAAACCTTTCCTTGATAATGCTCGTTTGCCAACATTTTCATCTTTGAATAACACTGCACTTCAAAAGAAAGCATAGAAATTTTAAAACTACTATTCATATATTTTCTATAGGAGCATTGCATATTTTAATCAGAATTTGGCTTCATTTTGCATATTAACCTGATTTTTTTTTCATATTTCTCTATTCTAAAATATGGCAACTATGAGAAAGCTAAATATGTATCACAAGTTCAACTCCTGAAGTAACTCCACATTGATGAAGATAGCCAAAAGTCTTTTCTCTGTCTATTAATATTGTCATATACAAATTACTGCTTTTACTATATGCAATGATTAATTTAAATTATTTTCCATTGTTAAATAGCTGGTCATATATCAACAAGTCACTATTATATTCTTACGGGGGAATTATGAGTCTAATTGTAATTATTCTGAGTTTCTGGTCTGATAAACTAAAGGTCAGAACACATAGTGTATCTCAGAACTTTGGCATAGGGTTTCATGGCTGTTGAGGTGTACTTTGTGTTCATAACATTTACTACATAGTAAAATATAAATATTTACTTTATTATCAAGTTGTTGTCCATTTTTGATACAGGTGTAATCCGACTGCCATTGTACCACCCACTTGTGATGCAGTGAAAGAGAAAGAATATGAGGAACTCTGCAAAATCATTTTGAATAGTAGTGGGCCTTTTGAAGTCTGTCACTGGTACATTCCCCCTCAGCTCTACTTCGAGAGCTGTGTCTATGATCTGTGTGCTACAGAGGGAAATTCTGAACAATTCTGCAAAATTTTAGAGGCATATGCTGCTGCCTGTGAACTTGGAGGTGTAAATCTGGGTGACTGGAGAAAAGACACCATCTGTGGTAAGTCATGAGGTCATTTGTCAAATAGTTTTACGCTACAAATATAAACTCATGTGACTGAAAAGCTGAAGAGAATTTCAGAAAAGGTGATTCAGGGAAAACATAGGAAAGTCAAATGCTTAGCAGCTCAGGAAATCAGAGAGCTAACCTTGGGTGTTAATCATGGTCTTTCAATATTCTTTTAGGTTAAGAAGTTTCAGCATTTTTGACTTAAGTCTTTTGTTCAGAACTGGATCATGAAAGATAACAGACACAATTAAGGGCTCAGGCTAGGACAACTGAGAACTTGGTCTAATGAATTTCCACTTTGGCTTTAGTAAAATATTTTAACTTTTGAAAAGTGTTAATCAACATTTATTCAACCTGTCTACAGCTCCAGGTTTTCACTGAGTGTTTGAAATAACTTCAGCATCATATAAACTACAGCTTTTAAAATTAGTAATGGAGAATCCTGCTGTTTGAGCTGTATGTCATCTTCAAGTGGTAACACTGTTAGGCCCTTATAATCTTAATGGGCTAGTTAACACAGAGACAAGATTGGCTCTAAGCAATTGTTTTTTCCACCACTAGTAGAAGTCATTACCAAAGCCAGCAGAAAAGGCAGCCTAAATATGAGGTTATAATATGAAAATGCATCCCATGATCTCTTCCAAATCCTGAGGCAATAGTTCTCATTCTAGCTTTTAAGGAATAAAATGAAATAGGAGACCATTTCTTATTAGGAATACTGGATTTCCACCCAAGTAGCCTTTGAGAACAAACTAAATACTCACCGAACCAAACAGAACAGCTTTGAGCAATTTGCTCAATAAACAGGGCTATGACACAATGTAAAAATACAGTATAGTAGTGACATTACGATGACAACAGAGGAATGGACAGGTAACATGAGATACATTCTCACAAACACAATTATATATTTCAAAGTGACTTTATCTATCTGTTACTGTCTATTAATTCCATTGAAACACCTCCATTTTTTGTCCATGGATGTGGGTGACAAGTAGAAGGGCATGGTCAGAGCAAGGAGAGATTTCTAAACCTCAATGTGGAAATTCTACTTTTTCTTCCTACATCACATATAGCTGCCCCAAGTGCTTGCAATTTGTCCTGCACATTTGAGGTCGACTTCTGTGAGTGGGAACAGGCAACCAATGATGACTTCGACTGGATAAGGCACAAAGGGGCAACACCCTCACCAGATACCGGCCCTTCCTATGACCACACGACAGGAGGTAGGAAAAAGAGCAAGTGCATGGCTTCAGTTGTGGGGGGGTCTTCCTGGAAAGAGGGCAAGCAGACTCTTCATATAGGAAACACAGGGCTTGTGTTTCCTGGGCTTGATTCAGAGTTTTTGACAGAGTCAGGAGTCTATGTGGGGATGGATGAAATGCGCAGAAGATACATTGAGTGACTATTTCTATACTTTCCTAGGAAAAGGTTTCAGACAAGACATATCCAGCCTCAGAAAAGATTACTCAAGTACAGGGTCCTTCTTTTGGGAGGCTTGTCTTTTCCTAAGTAGGACAGCAGTATAATCTCTGGAAAATCTTTTTGGGAACTGGAGATGGGGGCTGAAGAAATGGTATATTGTTATAGCCTGGCCACTGCTCCTAACCTAAAGTCTGACTCACTAACTGGGCGGTGCTGTGTAGACATAATCCATTCTGAATAGGACAATGTTCAGCTTGGAGTATCATGAGTCCTGGGGAAGGCTGTTTACTTGGTCTAACTCAATGCAGGGACCTACACAAAAAAGAGAAAGGAGAATTTTTTTTTATTCCTCTGGGTCAATATATGTGACACTGGCACTCTGCTGATTCCAGATGGCTATTATATCTACCTGCAAGGGAATGAGAACAAAGAAAGTGATCTAGCCCGCTTGGTCAGTCCAATATGCAATTCAGAAGGACCGCACTGCTTCCGCTTCTGGTACCACATGTATGGAGTGGCTGAAACAATGGCTCTGCGAGTGTATGTAGTTCACAACGAAATATCAGTCCTGGAATGGAAAGAGGATGGAAATCATGGGGACAGATGGAATTTGGCAGAAGTCACAGTGCACAGCACAGGAAACATGAAGGTAGGGCAGGGGCATTCAGACAGCCCTCTGAGGTGGACTATGCAGTGAAATGGTGATTTCTGTGTATGACTGGAGATAAATATGATATCAACTCTTTCCCTAGATTATCCTAGAGGGTATGAGAGGTGAAGACTTCCGGAGCGATATAGCATTGGATGATCTGTCCATCGAGAAGGGATACTGCCCAGGTTGGTTTCCTAGGCAGGGAAGGGGGGGATGAGGGAAAGTCACTGCTTGTTTGGTCAGTCTGTGCAGTTCCTGCCCTGGAAAGGACCTCGTGAGGGAGCCGCAAGGTTCTCTGCATGTGCACTGTCTCTCCCACAGGCGATGGGCCTACAACATCACCAAGCCCCGACACCATCTCTCCTTCACCAGGGACTCCGACCCCAGCACCCGTGCCAGGCTCAGGTGAATAGAGCAGAGCAGTCCTGGGGCTGCAGTGCTTTGTGCAGGGTGGACAGGGCGGGAGAGGCACCAAGAGCTGTTTAATGGAACGCTTCCTCTGGCCTTCCCTCTCTCAGGCACCTGTGTGGTAGAAGGAGACCCTCACTACCACACGTTCGACAACCAGCTACACCACTTCATGGGCACCTGCACCTACACCCTGTCCAAGCTGTGCGAGAGCAACAGCTCCCTGCCCTACTTCAACGTGGAAGCAGCCAACGAGTACAGGGGAAGCAACACGCGTGTGTCCTACGTTCGATACGTGGACGTAGACGTGTCTGGCCATCGCATCAGGCTGGGGAAGGGCGGAGTGGTGACGGTAAGCCCAAGGGGTGCCCCGGTGGGGCAGTGCGAGGAGAGAGAGCCGTGCCAAATGGTTTGCCACAACCCCGCCTTGGCTTCTGCCCTTCCAGGTCAACGGAGTGGAAGAGGTCGTGCCCTTCAGCCCCTCCGCAGGCGTGCAGGTGTCGTCCAGCGGCTTCTACACTGTGGTCTCTACAGACTTTGGCTTGCGAGTGAAGTTTGATGGGAATCATCGCGTGGAAGTGACGCTCCCGAGTGCCTTTAGGCACAAGGTCTGTGGCATGTGTGGGAACTACAACGGGGTGCCAGCAGACGACTTCCTGAACCCGGACGGGGTGCTGGAGCCAGACTCCACCAGCCTGGGCAACAGCTGGCAGGTGGCCAACGATAGCAGGTGCGTGGCCCCCGGCCCCTCTGCGAATGAGTCTGTCGCGGTGGGGAGGGTGAGAGTCCAAGAGAAGTGCACGGATAACCCAGGGGCCCTTCTCCCACCCTTTCCACAGCTGCTCCCCCGGAACAACGCTCACTCCCGCCTGCAACGAGACGGACAAGCAAGTCATCAGCAGCAGTCGCTTCTGCGGTCTCCTCACTGACCCCAGCAGCCCGTTTGAGCAGTGCCATGCTGTCCTGAGCCCCAGCGGTTACTTTGACACCTGTCTCTATGACCTGTGTGAGCTGGGGCTGGATCACGAGGTCCTGTGCAACAGCTTGCAGTCCTATGCAGACGCCTGCCAGGCCCTTGGTGTGAAGATCCCTGCATGGAGGAACTCAACCTTCTGCCGTAAGTCAGCATGCAGAGAACACTGCATGGCTCCATGTTCCTTGGAAAACTCTATTTGGGGACAGAACATATGTCAGCACACAAAAAAAATAAATTGCACCCTGGACCGTATTAGGTCATAATCTCCTTGGTTCAGGGGCTATATCTTACTAGAAAAAGCGATTCTGGAATGAGATATAAAATGCCATTTGCCTCTGATGGCTGATGACACTTGTAGGACCCTTTGTTGGTTCCATTCATATGTAACTCTTTCACAGTCTGGGGGCATAATAAAGTAGTTGCTGTGGGTAATATGTTTCGTAAATATGAGATAACTGCTTGCTCTACTTTAGAGAACC